>BSBK01004445.1:437500-575427 GCA_027943335.1 Chamaecyparis obtusa
ATCAAATGCCAAGTTATAGTTACGTAATCACTCGTATTGCCTATCTTTTCTAAATTTAAGGTACAAATTCAATAAGATTCTTGTTGTTGCTGAATCAAAAGAAGGAATGCTACAGAATAGTGCTACAAAGTATCATAAAATATTTACAGTATGTATTTGATTGGTGTCATGAGCTCATGTTTGAACTCCATCAAATTCCATCCTGATATCTTTGAGCCCATAAATAAATAAACATTTTACATCTTATTGTATTTCTTTTGAGGATTCATGCTCAGCATCAAAGGTTCATTTTAAAACAAAAAAATAGTCAAGCTATGACCAATCATGGTGGTTCACATAAATTAATTTAAGGAAGTATTCACTATTATGGATGTAGCTGAAAATGATGTAGGAGCATCTTGGGTCTTTGAGCAATCTTGCATCAACCAAAAATATTTCCTGATTTTTGTAGCTGTTTGCTGTTGTTTTCTTTATAATTGTTGTATTTGTTGGTTTCATGGTGTGAGGAGCTTACATTATGGTGAGGACCTATTTTGGAACCTTCTCCTATGAGCACATAAAGTTTGGATGGACTGTTTCTAAGTTACAACTATTTTCCTTGCTGTCAAAACTATGTTCTCCTACAGTTTTGGTTCCTATTGCACGTATATGATCCTTGATGATTAAGCCTATGCACCATGGGATTATTGAATAGGACATAAATTAATATCATTACCAAAGGGTGCAACTCCTAACTCATTGTGAGTCAAAAGTTATGACCATTTTTCTTAGGGACCTACTTTTTGCCAGTGTTCCCACCAGAGCCGTTCCTGCAGTTTTGGCGCTGATTGCGCATCTTGGCGATGTTGATCCTTAATGAATAAAACTTTTCTATATTAATAAATTTAAGAGGACCTAAATTAATATCATTCCCCAAGGGCACAAACCATAATTCATTATGAGTAAAAAGTTATGCTCATTTTTCCCTGGGACCTATTTTCTGCCAGTTTTCAAGTGAAACGTGTAGTGTTTCTTCTACGATGTTCTGTGTGATCACATAGGGCCTTGAAACCTTAAAGGAAGTTTAGTGGGTCATTCTTGGGCCTAAATACAAATGTGCATTAATTTATATTCATTCTAGCATTAGTTTTGGTTTAAATCTTCTAGACTGGACCTATATTGTAATTAAATGCCTGACTAGCTAACTTGTGGCTTAGTTCACTATATAAGGAGTCTATATTGATGTAGTAGGAGGGAATAAGATCAAGGAGATCCAAGAGGGACAATTATCAAGATACATCATTAAAGATCAGGATAGGATGTGAGCTGATATTCTGATTTCATAATTTTCATTGTATAAGGCCGAAACTTGGAAGGCCTCACAACCGGGCATGTTGAAGGAAATAATATAAATTATTTGTTATTGCTACCAGTTGATTGTATCATATCCATTGTGATTTCATTACTTTTATGTGATATTATATTGTTTCCATTGTGTAACTCTGAGCAGGGCTTGGTTGTTGATTCAAGTGGACTCAATTCTGCTTAATTCTGCTTGTATCTGCCCTACCCCTGCATCAAGTGGTATTAGAGAAAGTTATTTCTTATGGATTGGATCATGGAGAGCCTTATTAGATTTGTTGTAGGGTGGAAGATCTAAGATCTGACCTATAACTTGAAGAAGGTTATGATCTTGCTGGAACCTAATTATCAAGATGGTTCATGGTAGAGGAAATGGTAGAGGAACTGATAATGCTATCATGGATATGTTAAGGTAGATTGCAACTAGGCTTGAAGCTATAGAGATAGCCTAGAGAAGAGGAGCACATCTTGAAGATGTTAGTGATGAAGAAGAAGAAGTAGCACCTAATCCTGAACCTAAAGTTGAACAAGATGAGGAAAGATTCTTGAGAGTTTTGTCTAAAGCTAACTCTAGACCTATAGTTAAAGTTGCTTTCTATGATTGAAGACTTGAGAGCGATACATTTTTGGATTGGATCTCTGAGATGGAAATATACTTTGAGTATGAAGGTACTCCTAATAATAATAAGGTTAAGATAGTAGTTACAAAGTTGAAAGACCATGCATCTCTTTGGTGGGATCATTTGCAAACTAAGAGACAAAAGAGAGGAAAAGAAAAGATCAAGTCATGGATGAAGATGCTTGGAAAGATGAAGAAGAAGTTTCTTCTAGCTAACTACCAAGTTAGTTTGATGAGAAAGATGCAAAATCTGAGATAAAAGGACATGAGTGTGAAAGAATATGCTGAGGAATTTTACAAATTAGATATCAGATTTGGACATGTGGATGATGAAGTTGAGAAGGTGGCTAGATATCTAAATGGCCTAAGGACATCTATTCAAGATGAGATCAGTTATGTGAAGATTGATAGTGTGGAAGAATCATATCAATTTACTTTGAATGCAGAAGAGATATTGACAAAAAGACATGATCAAAGACAAAGAGGAAGAGGTGGCATATTTCAAAGAGGTAGAGGTAGATCTTATGGAGAAAGTAGCAGATCTAAAAATTTAGTCCAATATAAAGGTTGGAAAGATGACCCTACTACTAAAAGAGGTAACTACTCTAGAGGTAGCTATACTAGTTACTCTAGGAATAATAATAATGGTAAAAGAGAAGAGAAATATTGGTTTAAAGGTACTTGTTACAAATGTGGTGAAGAAGGACATAGAGCTTTTGAATGTACTAACTCTAGAAAGAAGACTGGAGGAAATGGAAAAAATAATTTGGCTTGTGAAGAAGTTGAGGAAATGTCCATTGAACTTGAACATGGTGAGAACTTGATGCTAAGAAGGATCTTGTGGAATGAAGAAGCTGATGAGGAACCTATTCTAAGGAAAAGTTTGTTTAGAACTAGATGTAAGATCACTAATAAATGTTGCAAGGTAATCATTAATAGTGGAAGTTCTGATAATTTGGCATCCGAAGAGCTGGTTAACAAATTGCAATTGTAGAGATTGAAACATCCTAAGCCATACCATATTTCTTGGATCCAGAAGGAGCATAAACTACTTGTAAGTGAACAATGCCTTGTTAAATTCAAAATTGGGAATTATCATGATGAAGTCTTGTGTGATATTATGCCTATGGACTGTTCTCATATTCTTTTGGGTAGACCTTGGTAGTATGATAGGAAATCTTTGCATAATGGAAGATTGAATCAATATACTATTTGGATGGATGGAAAGAAAAAAGTGTTATTGCCTTTGATAGAGAAGTTTGATGAAGGTCACTGTACTACAATCGGAGTATGTTTGGTTGATGGTAAAAAGTTTGCAAGGGAAATGAAAGAACAAAATATTTGTTTTGCTTTATTTCCAAGGAAGATTGAGAAACAAGATGAGTTAGAACATGCACTTGAGGTTAAGCCTTTGTTGAATGAATTTCATGACATCATTTTTTATAATGTACCTAGTGGTTTACTACCTATGAGAAGTATAAGTCATTGTATGGATTTGATACCTGGAGCTAGTTTGTCTAATAAAGCACCACATAGGTTGACACCTAATGAAAAGAATGAGCTGAATAGACAAGTGCAAGAATTTCTTGAAAGAGGTTTGATTAGGGAAAGTTTGAGTCCTTGTGTAGTACCTGCTATATTATCACCTAAGAAGAATGGAGAATGGAGAATGGAGAATGGAGAATGTGCACTGATTCTAGAGCTATAAACAAGATAACAATAAAATATAGATTTCTTTTGCCTAGGATAGATGACATAATGGATAGTTTGAGTGGAGAAAATTATTTCATAGAGATTGATTTAAAAAGTGGATATCATCAGATTAGGATCAGAGAAGGGGATGAATGGAAAGCTTCTTTTAAGACTAATGAGGGTTTGTATGAATGGTTGGTTATGCCTTTTGGATTGATGAATGCACCTAGTACTTTCATGAGGTTGATGAATGAAGTTTTGAAAAGATTCTTGGGTAAGTTTGTGATTGTATATCTTGATGACATTTTGATATTCAATAAGAGTAAGGAAGAACATCTTGAACATATTAGATAAGTATTGCAGGGATTGAAGGAAGAAAAGTTGCTAATTAATTTGAAGAAATGTTCATTTATGAAAGAAGAGATTGTGTTCCTTGGTTTTTTAATTTTAGTTGATGGATTGAAGATGGACCCTAAGAAAGTAAGAGCTATACTTGATTGGCCTACACTAGAGAATGTTGGAGAGGTAAGATCATTTCATGGATTGGCAAGTTTTTATAGGAAGTTCATCAGAAATTTCAGTTCTATTTGTAATGCTACGACCAAAACTATGAGAGGAGATAAAAAGGATTTCAAATGGACACATGGAGCACAAAAGAGTTTTGAAACATTGAAACAAAGAATTTCAAAATTACCTACACCTGCTTTGCCTGATTTTAATAAAGTTTTTCAAGTTGAATGTGATGCTACTGGAAGTGCAATTGGAGTTGTTTTGAATCAAGAAGGAAAACCTATCACTTTCTTTAGTGAGAAGTTGAATGATGCTAAGAGAAAATATTTAGTTTATGACCAGGAATTCTATGCTATTGTTCAAGCTTTAAAGAAATGGAGACATTATTTGATGCCTAAAGATTTTGTGTTGTATATTGACCATAAAGCTTTGTAGTATTTGGGAAGTCAGAATAAGTTGAATCAGAGACATATGAAGTGGGTTGAGTTCTTGTAGAATTTCTCCTTTTCATTGAAGCATAAAAGTGGATAGTCAAATAAGGTTGTTGATGCCTTGAGCCGAAGAAGAAGTTTGCTGATAGAGATGAGAGTTGAGGTACTTGGTTTTGATGATTTGAAGTGTTTGTATGAGACTGACATTGATTTTGTAGAGCCTTGGAAATCTTGTAAGGAATAAACAATAAATGATAAGTGGACTGATTATTTCATTCAAGAAGACATGTTGTTTAAAGGAGTTCAGTTGTGCATACCTAGAGCATCTATGCGAGATAACATAATGAAGGAGAAACATAGTGGTGGACTTGCTAGACATTTTGGCATTGATAAGACTATGAATTTGATTTCAAAAAGATACTTTTGGCCACAGATTCACAGAGATGCACAAAGAATGGTTAGAGGTTGCAGAATTTGCCAAATAGCAAAGGGAACTAGTCAGAATGTTGGATTGTATACACCTTTTCCTATATCAGATAGACCATGGGAAGATGTGAGTATGGACTTTGTTCTTGGGTTGCGTAGAACTCAGAGAGGTAATGATTCTATTTTGGTAGTGGTTGATAGATTTTATAAGATGGCTCATTTCATACCTTGTAAGAAGACATTTGATGCATTACATGTAGCTGAATTATTCTTCAAGGAAGTGGTAAGATTGCATGGTTTGCCTAAGTCTATTGTTTTAGACAGAGATACTAAGTTTACTAGTTACTTTTGGAGAACACTTTGGAAGAAGATGAATACTGATTTGAATTTTAGTTCTACATTTCACCCTTAGATAGACGGATAAACTAAAGTTGTGAGCAGAAGTTTGGGAAACTTGTTGAGATGTTTAGTTGGGGATAAGCCTACTAATTGGGATTTGATTTTGGCACAAGAAGAGTTTGCATACAATAATTCTATGAATAGAAGCACTAAGAGGACACCATTTGAGATTGTTGTTGGATTTCATCCTAAGGGAACCATAGAGTTGAGAGATTTACCTACTAAGACAAAAAGAAGTGCTAAAGCTAATTATTTTACAAAATACATGATGAAGTCAAAAAGAATTTGGAGGACAACAATCTGAAATATAAAAAGAGAGAAGATACGAGAAGAAGACATAAATCTTTTGAAGTTGGAGATGAGGTTATGATTCATTTGAAAAAGAATATATTTCTAGTTGGTACCTACAAAAAGCTAAAAATGAAGAAGTTTGGACCTTGTAAGATTCTGAAGAAGTTTGACAGTGGAAATGCTTATGAAGTGGAATTACCAGAGGACACGGATATATCACCTATATTCAGCATTGCAGATATCTTTGAGTACTTTGAATCAAATGATGAGATAGAAGATGATTTAGATTATCCTAAGAAGAATAAGGATAGTATTGAGAAGATCTTGAATAGCAGAGTGAGGAAGAGTACACGAGGAAAAGACTACATGAAATATCTAGTTCAGTGGAAAGACAAGCCAATTGAAGATAGTTCATGGATTACACAAGCCAAGTTGGATCTTTATGATTTAGGTCAAAATATGAGTATTCTTTTATATGGACATCAGTTCTTTATTTACCCCAGGTGTCTGATGTAGGAGCATCTTGGGTCTTTGAGCAATCTTGCATCAACCAAAAACATTTCTTAATTTCTGTAGCTGTTTGCTGTTGTTTTCTTTATAATTGTTGTATTTGTTGGTTTCATGGTGTACAAAGCTTAAATTATGCTAAGGAACTATTTGGGAACCTTCTCCTATGAGCACATAAAGTTTGGATGGACTGTTTCTAAGTTACAGTGGTTTTCCTTGCTGTCAGAATTGTGTTTTCCTCCAATTTTGGTTCCTATTGTGCGTATTGGCACCCATGATCCTTGATGATTTAGCCTATGAAACCTAGGTTTCTTGAAGAGGACCTAAATTAATATCATTCCCCAAGGGTGAAGCTCCTAACTCAGTGTGAGTCAAAAGTTATGACCATTTTTCTCGGGGACCTACTTTCTGCTAGTGTTCCCACCAAAGCCGTTCTTGTAGTTTTGGCACTGATTGTGCATCTTGGTGATGTTGATCCGTAATGAATCATAATTTTAAATCTTAAGGAATTTAAGAGGACCTAAATTAGTATCATTCCCCAAGGGCACAAACCATAATTCATTATGAGTAAAATGTTATGCCCATTTTTCCCTGGGACCTATTTTCTGCCAATTTTTGGGTGAAACATGTAGTGTTTCTTCTACGATGTTCTGTGTGATCACATAGGGCCTTGTGCCCTTAAAGGAAGGTTATTGGGTCATGTTTGAACCTAAATACAAAGGCACATTAATTTATATTCATTCTAGCATTAGTTTTGGTTTAAATCTTCCAGACTAGACCTATATTGTAATTAAATGCCTGACTGGCCGACCTATGTCTTAGCTGGCTATATAAGGAGTCTAGATTAATGTAGGAGGGAATAAGATCAAGGAGATCTAAGAGGGATAATTATCAAGATACATCATTTAAGAGTAGGATAGGATGTGAGCTGATATTCTAATTTCATAATTTTCATTGTATAAGGCCAAAACCCGGAAGGCCTCATAGTTAGGCATGTTGAAAGAAATAATATACATTCTCTGTTATTGCTGCCAGTTGATTTTCTCATATCCATTATGATTTCATTACTTTCATGTGATATTATATTGCTTCCATTGTTTAACTCTGAGCAGGGCTTGGTTGTTGATTCAAGTGGACTCAATTCTGCTTAATTTTGCTTGTATCTACCCTACCCTTGCATCAGAAAACAAAAAAGATTGACTATTCTCAAATGAAACAAAAAAGAAAATAATAGTCACTGTGTTAAAAGAGTATCAAAACAATGAGTTTTAAAACTTGGATTGATTTTTTAAGCTATAGGAACTTGCATATGTGACTGGTGTATAATAGTAGCAGTGAGTGTGTCATCAAGAGGGCACTAAATAGTGGCTATGATATAGGAGCTCTACGGTATGAAATAAAGATGGTACAACTAGTTGAATAGTGTATTGGTGTTCTAGATACAATGGCCATAGAAGAAGATTATTGCAACACATAGTATGTCTTATTAAGGAAACAACAAATTTAACAAAGAGTAAGCTGCATGAGTACATTTACAAATAGTGGAACATCAGTCTTGGCCTTTTACCAAATGAGCTATTTTGAAAACAAAGTGTAATGAGTAGTATTCTAAATATAAAACTATGGTTGAGGAAATTTTTTCAACATTAAGTACATATATACAGTGTACTCAGGCTATGTGTCCATTTATTCATTTAAACAAGCTAAGAGTGAGTGATGTTTCAAAGATTTAAAAATGCACGATCACTATTTTTGTTTGCAATAGTGAAGTTTTATGATACAACAAAAATAAATGAATCATATTGTAGAATTAGAAATATTAATATAAATGTGAATGAATGTCTACAAGATAATTGAGCTTTGAAGCTCATGAATTCATCTTCAAGTTGTAAGTCATGTTGTTCATTATTTTACAAATTTTCAAAACATCTTCAGTAAGCATCTATAGCCAATCTTTAGAGACAAAATATCATTCACAGGTAAGCATGACAAAGTGGGTTTTCATTTTGTACACCAAAGCATCCTTTTTATGTGCTACTAGAAGATGAAAATAGGGAGAGAAGAATATTTTAAAACTACAGACAATAGTGCAAGACATGATGATCAATTATAGTAGTAAAATACAAAATGGGAGAAGGGTTTTGAATGACTTATCTTTATATTTCTCCATATTTTATGCAATAGAGTTGAAGCTTGACGTCAAGTTTTAGTTATCTCAATAAGAATCTGAAACTACGACTGAGAGAGGTTACAGTTATGTTGAGTTATGGTTATGTCTCAGTCATAGTTTGGGCTATGTCAAGATAACTGAAGGGGATCCATAATTTGTGGTGTGCTATCAAAAATGTTAAAACCCACATCAAAAGTGGTGTAATAAACAAATTTCATGCTTGAATCTTGCCAGTCAAAAGAATCAAAGCTTACCAGTCTAGCTAAGACTAAAGATGAAGGAACTCGTGCTTGAGGATGCTTATAGCCAAGCTGTAACATCATTTTTCACTAATGCTCATAGCTCATGAGTTACTTATTCATAGCTTCAAGTTGAGAAAAGAATTAAAAAAACCAAGATACATTCACAATCACAAGTTGTGAGATGAATGTGAGCTACAACCAAGTACCCACAAGCCAAAGCTCAAGAAACAATTCCATGCACATAAAATGAAGATGAAACTATAGTCAGGGTATGATTGATGGTAACGGAAAGAAGGGTTGAGTCATGACTTTTCTCAACTTCAAGCTTAAAATTTAAGCACAACCCGGGAGCCATGCATTCATAGTTGCAAATGTAGAAATGAGCCAAAAATCAAGTGTCAGCTACATGATATACCAAAATAGACTCAAGGTATCAATCAGTTTTCAAATAAGGAGTATAAGATCACTTACCAACTGAGGCTGAGATTTGTTTAAACCCAGTCCAAATTCATAGCTTGATATGAAAAGGAAAGCCCAAGTTACAGCTCCATTCATGTAAGGTTTATGGAACCATCATCAGTCAAATGCTGAAGAAAAATAAAGGAAATCTCTAGATTCTAGTTAGAATATGAGCCTTCAAAAAATCAAAACTCTCAGTTCAAAATCCTATGCCAGAGAGTAGACCATCAAAGATTGATAATTCCATTAGATGGAAATAATTTTTCCATAGTTTCCCTACTATCAAACTAGGGTTTATTCCTATTTCTTCTCAAGGAAGCTAAACAATAACACCAAGCTCAATAATGAAAAGTAATTTTAGAAATTTGGAGTCTGCACAATAAGTTCACTGAATATCATTAATGCAGATGTCCAATCCTATAGCTCTCAGATTTTTTGACAGTGCCACCTCAATACCCCATATTCATATTGTATGCAAGTGGGAAGAGTGGTCATGTCGACCCTCTTACACTTAGCATTTTTAGACTTAGGAATTCATTTCTTAAGTTAGGGTAGTATAGGTTTTTTTTTTTTTGAATTTATTTCAAAATTTAGTTATTTAAATATTGGTAACCAATGTAAAATAGGGAATTATATCCCTTATAAAAGCTAATTGGTGTAGGAGCACCCTAAATGAATCAAGTGTTTGAATGGAACCTATGGTTTTCCATTAAGGTCCTTAGAGGCCTCTAGTTATGTTTGGACAATGGGTTAATCATTGGACTTTTTTGTAAGACCATAGTTCCAAGACTGGCATCCTATGAGCCCTTGGTTAACTATTGGTTAACGATGATCCAAAACCCTAGGCTTAGGTTATTTTTGTGTTTTCTATGTTTGGATCCACTAGGGATCATAAAAATAAGATTGAGACCAAGTTTGGTCATCAAATTTGCAAGAATGCAAAATATACAAAAGTGCTCAAAAGTTGTCAAGCAACTTTTGAGCAAACTTGACAACTTTTGTCGAGGACTTGTAAACCAAATCCCAAAAGGCTAATTAGTTCAAATATGTTATGTAACCATTGGCAGTTCCTACATAAGCCCTTTTAGGTGGGTGGTAGGCTAAGCATGTAATTTTGGCATTTAGAATCAATAAAATATAACCATTTCTCTGCAAATCCCAAGGACAGATGATTTTTATGGATTGGTACAGAAAGAAGGACATGAAATTCCAAACCCAAAAGTTTACCTTGTGAACATTCTTTCATTTTCATTTGGTTTCATGTGTTGAACAATCATAGTTTGAAAGTTATTGAATTTACAATCTCACTACATGGTTTGTAGGCTTAAAACTAGGGTTTCAAATAAAATTGAGTGCTCTACTCGATTCCACCATGGGAATCTAATGCCCTTGGTGGAATTTAAGTTTTTTTTATGTACTTTGAGAATATATAGGTTGGAAGTGGTAACTTGCAGGGAGGTGGATTTTCCATGATGCCCTAGGTGTACATCTCTATGTGTGCACCTTCAAGCGACTAAATAAGGTCTTCACAATTGATGATTGGAGATTCACTAAGACCTCTAATTCAGAATATAAGGCCCTTATGTATCCCCTCTCATGTTTCCATTATTGGTTTGGACATTTGACTTAGGGAAATAGAACTTGTAGTGCATTTGCAGGCCTAATTAGGCCTAATTATTGTGCCTAGATTGGATACTTTCCTATCTTCCTTTCAGTTTCACACCTTGGTGCTTGGATATGAACCCTTAGGCCCAAAAGGGTATCAAAATCTCCAATTTTTTTAGTATGTTGTATGGAAGTATTTTGGTATAGAATCAAAATCACTTTGAGGAAGGGCTACAAGCCTAAACTTGGTTTTGTGAAGAAAATATGTCATATGGGTTGCTAGTGAGTGAAAGAACTATTTGAACTATTAATTGAGGACCTAAATAGACTAGATACTTGAGTATAGGTCACCCTTGGTCCTGTGAGACATTCATCTAGAATTGTTGATAAATTGGGTTAGAGTGTTTCATAGCCAATCTTAGTAATTGGTGTTTGGAACTTGGAAAAACCTAGTGAGCAGGTTTCCCTTGGGGTTTTGGGGTTGTGATAACCTTGTACCTTGTCCTTGCTACACTTGTGATAGATGTAGAGCACTTTTCCTTCAAATTTGGGTGTTTAGTGCATATTGCCTTATCATTGTTTAATTGTTTGAAGCTTCCTACTACCCACTTTGGATCAAGTGGTATTAGAGCTATGTCTACTCTTGAGGATGAAGAGATCCCTGCAAGGTATACAAATAGTGAACTTGCAAAGATGGTGAGAGAATATAGGGAAGAAAATACAACCCTAACCAAGAGGCTCCAAGATTTTGAGAAGAAGGTAGACAAGGGTAAAGAGAATGAGTCTGGTGATGAAGAAGGGACTGAAGAGTAAGAAGAAACTCCTAATTAGAACATCCCTATAGACCAAAGACCCTTAATAGATGCCTTAAAGTCTATGGTAAGAAGGACCATGGAATAAAAAATATACTTGCTAGTTTTCATTGGTAATATGAATGCAGATTTGGCCTTGGATTGGATAGAGACCTTAACAAGCTTCTTTGAGTGTGAAGACATCCCTAAGAAGTAGAGGGTGAAGATGGAAAAATCCAAGCTGAAGGGAGCAGCCCTAACTTGGTAAAACTTTATCCAAATAGAGAGGGTGAAGAATGGAAGAAGTATGATTAATTCATGGAACAAGATGATAGCCATAATCAAGGAGACATATGTACCTGAGGACTATGGGGTACAACTGTATAGGGGGAAGAAAATTCTAAAGTAGAAAGACATGGATGTAGGCTCATACACCAAGGAATTCCTGAGACTATGTATGAAGATAAATGTGGCAGAAGATGAAGAAGAAAAGCTAGCAAGGTATATGGATGGTCTTAAAGTGTCCATTAAAGAGGAACTTAGCCTACACTACTCTACCACAATAAACAAGTGCTATCAAATAGCACTCAAGGTAAAGGAGAAGTGGAAGAGATAACAGGAGTTTGGAAAGGGAAAGAGTCAGGGAAAACTTTAGTGGCGAATATTCACCAATTGGCGAATTTCACTTGTCGGGGATCTAGAATTTGGCAAAAAAAATTGGACTTTCAAGGTAACCATGTCGCCTGCACTTTATAAAAATTGAGTCCCATGGATAGGCCAATCGCCAGTAGTGATATGGAATTATTTCTATTTCAACGATGAATTCTCCAATAGAATCTAATTTTTCCACACAATAAATTAAATATTTTCACCTACAATTTCCAAAGCTTGTCTTAATCAATGGTCATATTCACCAATATGTGGTCAAAATTTAAGTTAGAGTACAGTTAAGTATAAAGATTTGACATGTGTCTCTATTCTAAAGACTTTTCATTGAACTTTTTATCCTTTCAAACTTTGGTCCGGAATAAATTTCATTGTGGACACATCTTTATTTCGAATACTTTCTCTGGAACTTGGTGTCCTTTAAAAGTTTGGTCTGAAATAGGATTTATGCCATTGATTTAGGATCATCTAGTGATTATAAAAAATAGGTTTACTATATGTCAGGTGATATAAAACTAACTTAGGACACCTTACTAAAATATTAAAAGTCATTTGAGCTTTCAAAGGTAATTTAAAAATATTAAATTTAACCTTCAAGTCTTATAATTAATTAGAATCCATATAACAATAATGATTAAATGATGGTTTCTAGGTATGTGTACTTCTATCTATGATTTTCTTCAACAATGAAAGATTCGCTAGGATTTTATAGAATTTTCATATAATTAAAAAAAAATCGCCAGTTAAATTAATTTTTTTTCCTTTCAAAAAATAAAATTCACCAACAATATTATTTTTTCCAGCCAAAATAATTTAGGTTTTGCTAGGATTTTACACTTTTTCTAGGGAGGGGGTTTCTTAAAGTTTTCCCTAGAAAGAGTAATGACAATGGGAAGAACTTTAGAGGAAGAGGAACCTCTTGGAATAGAGGATAGAATAGTGGTAACACCAATAGGACCCTTAACCAAGGAGACAAAGAAAATAGTGGTTCAAACTTCAGAGGAAACTATAGAGGGAGGAGACCCTTCAATAGAGGGAGAAAAAACACAAGAAGAGGAAATGGACCCCTAAAGTGTTACTACTGCAATCAGTTGGGAGACCATGTAGGAAGGTGCCCTAAGAAGATAAACAATAACTATTAAGGTGAAAGAAGAGCACAACTCATTCAAGAGGACAAATAAGAAGACAATATAGATGCAAGGGACTTAGAACCAGAGGAAGGAGTATGTTTCAGGATGATACAAGTCTTTCTTCAAGTACCACAAAACCAAGAACCTCCACAAAGAAAAAACCTCTTTAGGACAAAGATCAAATGCCATGGAAAGGTATGTAATTTTCTCTAGATTCTAGCTCAACTGAAAACTTGGTATCTAGTGAAATGGTTCAAAAAATAAATCTTCCTAAGAAGCCACATCATTTTCCCTACCATGTCTCTTGGCTAACTAAATGTCCAAAAACCTTAGTGACTGAACAAGCATGGATAGAATTTTCAATTGAGGATTTTAAAGATAAAGTTCTTTGTGATGTTATTGAAATGGATGCCTCCCACATTCTTCTAGGAAAGCCATGGAAATATGATGTAGATGCTACACATCATTGTAGGAAAAATACCTACATTGAACCAAAGATGGAAAAACCTTCACCATGAAGCCCCTACCTGACAATAAAATAGAGAAGGAACTCTCTATCATCACCTTGGGTGAAAAAGAAATGTTGAAAGTGTTGAAGGAACCTGAAACTGAAGTTGTCTTAATTTCCAAGCCCAAGGATAGCATAAGATCTGATGATAAGGATCCTATACTAGATGAAGTCAAGAACCTATTAATAGAATACAGTGATGTCACTGCTAGTGACCTGCCCACAAGCCTCCCTTTGTTAAGAGACACGAGTCACAAAATAGACTTGATACCTAGTTCCTCCCTACCTAATAAGGCGCCATAAAAAATGACACTAGTTTAGCATGTAGAGATTGCAAGGAAAGTCATCAAACTATTAGAGAAGGGACTAATTCAAAAAAGTCTTAGTCCTTGTGCTGTCCCATCAGTTGTAGCCCCTAAAAAGGATGGAAAGTGGAGGTTATGTACTAATAGTAGAGCCTTAAAAAAATATATATATAAAATATAGGTTCCCCATCCCAAGAATGGAGGATTTTCTTAATCAACTTGGCACTGCTTGTTACTTTACAAAAATTGATTTAAAATCAAGCTATCACCAAATCAAGATAAAGCCAGTAGATGAATGGAAGACAACATTTAAAACAACTAAAGGTTTTTTTGAGTGGCTTGTTATGCCATTTGTCTTGAGAAATGCTCCCAGTACATTCATGAGGCTCATGAATGATATTTTTGTTGATTTTATTGGAAATTTTGTTGTCACATATTTAGATGACATTCTAATTTACAATCATAGCAGGGAAGACCATCTTGATCATGTTAAGGTCTTAAGGAGACTTCATCAGCACAAGTTAGTGATTAACTTAGAAAAGTGTATGTTCATGAAGAAGGAACTTTTCTTCCTAGGATTTTTCATCTCCCAAGGCACCCTCAAAATGGATCCAGACAAGGTTGTATAAATTGTCAACTAGCCTACACCAAAGAACCAAGGTGATGTTAGAAGCTTTCATGGACTTGTAACTTTTTATAGAAATTTTATTAAAAACTTTAGCCATGCATGTGCTCCTATGTTGGACACTATAAAACGTGGGAAAATGACTAGATTTGAATTGACTAAATAAGTTATAGATGCATTCCAATATCTCAAGAATAGAGTGGCCCAATACCCAATCCTAGCACTCCATGAATTCAACAAGGTATTCACTATTGAAATAGATGTAAGAAACTTGGCTACAAGTGTAGTCTTGAGCCAAGAAGGTAAGGCCACATCATTTTTCTCTAGAAAATTGAATGATGCAAAGAAGAGGTATTCTACATATGATTTAGAACTTTATGCAATGGTACAAGCCCTGAAAAAGTGGAGACACTACTTGCTCCCTAAAGAATTCATTTTTTACACTGATAACCATGCACTAAGTTTTCTTAACAATCAGGAAAATATTGGATTCAAACACATCAAATGGATGGAGTAGTTCTAGGCCTATACTTTCAATATAAAGCACAACAAGGGAGTGGAAAAGAAAGTGGTTGATTCCCTAAGTAAAAGGGTTGAATTGGTTGAAGAAGTACAACTTCAAAGTGTAGGGATTGACTCCCTAAAACACTTATATGTAGATGATCCAGAATTTGGAGAAATTTTTGAGGTATACACTAAAATGGTGGGCAAATACCATACTGATTTTTCTAATTTCTTGATTTAGAATGGACTCTTGTTTAAAGGATCCCAATTATGCATCCCTAAATGTTCTATGAGAACAAATATCATCAAAGAGAAACACTGCGGTGGCTTAGGTGGTCATTTTGGGATAGATAAAACTACTGATTTAGTGAAAAGAAGTTATGTTTGGCCAAGAATGGGGAATGAAGTCAAGAAGTTTGTAGAATCTTATACTATTTTCCAACAAGAAAAAGGAGTATCCACTAACCAAGGATTGTACCAACCCCTACCAATTCTCTCTAGGCCATGGGAATTAATCTCAATGGACTTTGCAATGGGTTTGCCAAGAACAAAATAGGGATATGATAGTGTTTTTGTCATTGTAGACAAATTTAGTAAAATGGTGCATTTTGTTCCTTGCAAGAGCACAAATGATGCTCCCCATATAGAACACCTATTCTTCAAAGAAGTAGTTAGAATCCATGGTATTACACTAACAATAGTCTCTTATAGAGATGTAAAGTTTCAAGGTCACTTTTGGAGGACACTCTTCAAGAAATTGGGCACCAACCTGAATTATAGTTTAGCATACCACCCACAAATAGATGGGAAAATGGAGGTGGTAAATAGGTCTCTTGGAAATCTCCTAAGATGCCTTATAAAATAATACTCCCAAAGTTGGGATATGATCTTACCCCAAGTAGATTTTGCATTTAATGATTCAATGAATAGATCCACTGGAAAGACACCAGTCCAAACAGTGTATGGACTTCATCCAAAAGTTCCCTTAGACTTCATGGAGTTAGCTTCTAATTTTAGAGTTAGTGGACAAGGAGAGGAATTAGCCAAACTGATCTCTAAAGTGCAGACAAAAGTGAAAGAGGCACTACAACAGTCCACCATTAAATATAAGGCACATGTAGATAAAAGAAGGAGAGAAGTTCATTTAAAGGTTGGAGATAGAGTATGGGCATACCTAAGGAAGGAGAGACTCCCTAAAGGTAGATACTCAAAAATGCACATGAAGAAAATTAGACCATGCACCATCCTCAACAAGATGGGTGAAAATGCTTATGAAATTTCATTGCCTCCCACTTTACTGATTTGTCCTATTTTTAATATTGCAGACCTTACCCCTTACAAGTGTGTTGAAGATGTTTCTAATGTGTAGGGTCCACATGATGAATATGATGGATATTATGTGACATATCTCCCACTAAGAAAGAAAATGGAGTTAAATAAAATTTTGGAATCCAAAGTGCTGAAGAAAATAAGGAAGAATAAGGACATGTAGTACTTAGTGAAATGGATAGGACTCCCTCCAATAGATGCTACCTAGATGACAGAGGCCTAGATCCAACAACATGGTACCACTATTGACTAGTTAACCTCAAGTGGGAACTTGAGTTCAAATCTCATGGGGAGTATGGTGCAAGAGCATCCAAAATGAATCAAGTGTTCTTATAGAACCTAGGGTTTTCCATTAAGGTCCTTAGAGGCCTCTAGTTATGTTAGGACAATGGGTTAATAATTGGACTCTTTCGTAAGACCATAGTTCCAAGATTGGCATCCTATGAGCCCTTGGTTAACTATTGGTCAATGATGATCCAAAACCCTAGGCTTAGGTTATTTTTGTGTTTTCTATGTTTGGATCCACTAGGGATCATAAAAATAAGATTGAGACCAAGTTTGGTCATCAAATTTGCAAGATTGTAAAATATACAAAAGTGCTCAAAAGTTGTTAAGCAACTTTTGAGCAAACTTGACAACTTTTGTCAAGGACTTGTAAACCAGCTTCCAAACAACTAATTAGTTCAAATATGTTATGTAACCATTAGGAGTGCCTACATAAGCCCTTTTAGGTAGGTGGTAGGCTAAGCATGTAATTTTGGCATTTAGAATCAATAAAATATAACCATTTCTCTGCAAATCCCAAGGATAGGTGATCTATATGGATTGGTACAGATAGAAGGACATGAAATTATGAACTGAAAAGTTTACCTTGTGAACCTTCTTTCATTTTCATTTGGTTTCATGTGTTGATCAATCATAGTTTGAAAGTTATTAAAATTGCAATCTCACTGCCTGGTTTGTAGGCTTAAAATTAGGGTTTCAAATAAAATTGAGTGCTCTACTCGATTCCACCATGGGAATCTAATGCCCTTGGTGGAGTTCATGTTTTTTTTATGTACTTTGGGAATATTCAGGGTGGGAGCGGTAACTTGAAGAGAGGTGGATTTTCCATTATGCCCTAGGTGTACAACTCTATGTGTGCACCTTCAAGCCACTAAGTACAGTCTTCACAATTGATGATTGAGGATTCACAAAGACTTCTATTCAAAATATAAGGCCCTTATGTATTCCCTCACATGTTCCCATTTTTTGTTTGGATATTTTACTAAGGAAAATAGCACTTGTAGTGCATTTGCAGCCCAAATTGGGCCTAATTATTGTGCCTAGACTAGATACTTTCCTGTCTTCCTTTCAATTTCAAACCTTGGTGCTTGGATATGATCCCTTAGGCCCAAAAGGGTATCAGAATCTCCAATTTTTTCAATATGTTCTATGGAAGTATTTTGGTATAGAATCAAAATCACTTTGAGGAAGGGCTACAAGCCTAAACTTGGTTTTGTGAAGCAAATATGTCATATGGGTTGCTAGTGAGTGAAAGAACCATTGGAACTTTTAATTGAGGACCTAAATAGACCATATCCTTGAGTATAGGTCACTCCTAGTCTTGTGAGACATTTCATGGGGAATTGTTGATAAATTGGGTTAGAGTGCTTCATAGCCAATCTTGGTAATTGGTGTTTGGGACTTGGTGAACCTAGTGAGTAGATTTCCCCTGGGGTTGTGGGGTTTTGATAACCTTGTACCTTGTCTGTGCTACACTTGTGATAGGTTTAGAGAATTTTTCCATCAAATTTGGGTGTATAGAGCATATTGCCTTATCATTGTTTCATTGTTTGAAGCTTCCTACTACCCACTTTGCATCACCAATTTTTAGGGAGCTTGTTATGGTGATAGGCTATAATTTTGGCACATTTTTTTGCCAAATTAGGGAAAATAGGAGAAGCTTGGATTTTCAAATTTGGGGCTCTATGCTTGTATAAAACTGGTTTTCATTATCAGTTTTAGGGTTGTGAGTTTTGGAGAGAAGGAAAAATGATCTTATTGTTCCTTAGTGCCTTGGAATTCATTTTGTAACCACATTTTGTCAGATTTTGATAAGAATAAAGTAGATGTTTCATTGGCCCATACATTTGGAGTTTTGATTTCAAAATCCTATTTTCATCTTTCCTTGCAAGTGTTTATTCCATTTCTATCCAAGAGAAGTGAGTGCATCTAGATTCCTTCTTAAGGTGATCAATAATTTGAACCTCGTAGGAAATATGTATATTTGTTGACTGTTTAAGCTATTTGTGGTTTAACCCTAGTAGTGAGATCAATTAGCCTATATGTTGAATAGTGTTATAAAGTGTCAAACCTCTGATATATGAGTTGGATTTACTGTTTTAACTTTCAAGAAAATTTTGGATCTATTTTTGGTGTATCACTTCTATTTGCTTTTATTTTTCAAAGATTTTTTCTTCCCTTTTCCTATCAAGTTTCAAATTAGTAGGTGATATCCCATATCAAATAGGAACCAGCCTAGAATCTAGAGACTCCTTATTCAGATTCCACCCACAACTCAAGGAGGTTTCCATTATTAGGATAGAGCTACTGTGTATCCCTAATGCATGAGTTGGGGTTGTAATTCTAAGCCTAAATAGTTTTTGGCACGCTCAGTGGGATACAAATGATACATGAGTCCAATCCAAACAAGGAGTGTTAAAGAATTTGAGTATTTATAGTTTTCTTTCACTAGGAGAGGTAGAACTATTCAAAGAGAGCCTAGAGGTCCTAGAGAGCTTTCTGTTCAGCCTGTTCAAAGAGGTAGAAGACTCGGGAGACCAAGGAAGTTAAGATCTGAGAGAAGTTCAGATCCTCCCACTTACTGTACTAAATTTTTAGAGCTAGAGTAGGAGACTTTTGAAGATCTTGGAGATTCTCAAAGTAAAGTTGTTCCTGAGAAACCACCATTATCAAATCAGACTCCACCATCTAGTTCAAATACAACACATCAAGAAATGGTGATGAATCTTCCATTTTTTCCTTTTGATCAAGGTAGAGTCCTTTAAGGATTGCAAATCATAATGACATTCCATTGGCTACTTTGAAAATCTTGCCATCATTTACTGGAGAAGGATAAGTGACATCCATTGATCATATCAGATATGTTGCTACTCTTTGCAATGTCCATCATATCATAGAAAGAGATGTAGCTTTGAAGCTATTAGCTGCATCAGTAAAGGGTAAAGCTCTTGATTGGTTAAAAATTCTCCTAGTAGATTCTATTGCTAGTTGGGATGCCTTGGGAGAAAGACTTTCCAAATTATTTGAGGAAAAGTCTGACAACTTGTCTTTGGTGGAGCAATTAACAACCATAAAGAGGGCCCAATAAGAGGAAATGAGTGATTTCAATATTCATTTCTAAAAGACTTGGAATAGGATTCCTATTACGGTAAAGCCTTTAGCTGAATATGCTTTCTTTTATTATTTGAAGAATTTGAATAGTGATATCTCTATTATGATTCAATCTATCAGAGGGGTTACTTTACCCCAAGCTTTTGATAATTCTATTAGGGTAGAGAATAGTCTTATTCAAGCTGGAATAGTTCATAGGCCACCTATGCCATTTTTTCATATTTTTCATTCCAATATGCCATTGGTTGTTCCACCTCTATTTTATGTCCCATCTTTTAAATGCTTAGAGATAGTCCCTATCACTCCTCTAAATGAATTACAAAGCATTAGGGATAGCTAGCAAAAGATAGAGAATTTACTTAGTTTTTTGGTAATGAACTAGTCACCCTTAAGAAGAATCAAGAATAGACAAATCCTGTAGCTCAAACCCAGTTTGCTAGTTCCTCATCCCAATATCCTAATCAGCTCAATTATAAAGCTAATAGGAAAAAATTCCAAGGTGCCAATAATGAAAATAGACAAAATTGGAATTAGAGACCTAATAAGCCATACAATCCTACACCTCTTAATATTGTTAGGGATATTGTTCCTAGTCAGAACAACATTGTTGTTGACTAGTGCTTTCCATGCTATCAAGGTCATGATCAGTCAACATGTCCTAATGGTATTTTTAATCAAGCTCTTATGGTCCAAAATGTAATGAATTCACAAAAAAATGTGCCTATTGAGGAGTTACAACAATAATCAGATCAAGGTGCTACAGATACTAGTTTCTTAAATTGGAAAGAGAATGAGTTTTTTGGTTTGAATGATGATTCACCACTTTTAGAAAATACCAGAGCCAAAAAGAGAGCTCTTGAGTAAGATCAATCAACTAGTAATGTACCTTCTTCACCAATTTCAATTTTAAAGAATCCATCTACTTCTTCTAGTAAGGATCAAAATCAAAAGAATATTGATCAGGGTTCTCCTAAATCTCCACAAAAGGTACAATTTGTTTTTCCCTTTAATATTGTTGATAGTATGAAGAAATTAAATGTAACCTTGACTATGTAGGAAACCTTAGCTATTCCATGACAGGCTGAAATTGTAAAGGAAGGGTTGTCCAAGTTGATAGCCAACTCACAACAAGTAGTACAACAACTTCCTAGAATGGTTATGATTAATTCTTAGCCTCATAAAGCTTATGAAAAGGCACATAAAGAAGAAAAGAAGCTTGCTGAAGTTCAACAACCAGTAGTACAAGAAGTTAAAAAGGTGACAAATTTGAAGCAATCAGCAGTGACGGTTGACAAAAAGCCAACAAATGTTCAAAAGACAACAGAAAAGGCAGATTAGAAGCCTTCAAATAATAAGCCTCCTCCTTTTTATGTTTCTTTGATCATCAGAAACAAATTAATGCACAATTGTATGGTAGGCAGTGGTGCAACCAACACTGTCATACCTAAGAAAATAACAGATTTGTTGGATTTCAAGTGTGAACCTTGTGAGAAAGGTGTAGTCCAACTTGATGGTACTTTAGTCAAGACTTTAGGGGTTGTTAAAAATGCAAGTTTGACCTTACACTCCTATCTAAATTTCTCAATACCTCAAGATATTTATGTCATAGATTTTCCACCATATTTTGCTATGTATCTGTCTAGAGACTTTACAGCTAAAATAGATGGTTATTTCTCATCAAATTGGTCTCACTTATATTTTAGAGCAAGATATGGTACAAAGGTAACCATAAGATTAGAGTTATTGGCCAATAATCACATAGATGCTTACAATCCTAGCCCAATTAATGCAAGTTGTGTGATTATGGATTTAAATGAAATTAAAGACTATGCAGCCTATAACACACAAATTGAACAATATCCTGATATTGTTTTGGATGAATGGGCCACTAGAGATGATCAGAATAATGACATGTTTGATGATGGTTTTGGTAATTATATGATTCTAGAGTTTGATTCAATTTTTCCTAATTTGATAAAAGATCCAGATTCTGAATTTGAATTATCTAGCCAACTATGGGATTTGTATTTTGATGGATCAAGGAATAAAGATGTTGTTGGCACAGGAGTTATGTTAGTTTCACCTGATGGTGATAAGTTTTATGTACCATACAAATTGTCTTTTCCATGTTCTAACAATGTGGCTGAATATGAAAGTCTAATTCAGGGATTAGAGTTGGCAAGAAAAAGAGGAATTAAATGTTTGAGGGAATTTAGAGACAGTGAGTTGATTGTAAATCAGGTGAGAGGTATTAATTTTGTTAAAAATGATCTTTTAAAGATGTATAGATCCAGAGTATCTGATATTTTGGATGATTTTGATACATTTAACCTCATTTCAATTCCTAGAAAGAAAAATCAGCATGCTGATAGATTGGCTAGTATTGGTGCACATGTTTCAATTATAGAAAATAAAGGGAAAATTTTAGACCAGTCACATGTCAAGATTTTTGTTAGGCCACCTATCCCTAATAATGATACTAATTGGTAGGTTTTCAATATCGTTGAACATATTTTAAGTTTTATGATAGAAACATATGGTTTCTTAGCTTCTAAAAATGATAGACTCAATCAAAAAATGGAAGATCAAATCATTCAATTGAAGACCAATAAGCTTTCAGAAGGATTCATTAGCCTAGAGTTAGCTTTAAACTCTGATGATCAGTTCAAGAGGGATAAAACCAGCCTGCTGATCAAAGAAGATCATTATAAAGAAGTGGAGATATTAAGAGATAAGTGATTGAAGGTTGGTAATATTAATTCTCCTAAAGAAAAAGAATTGTTTATTGATCTTTTTAGAGAATATAGTGATGTGTTTGCATGGGATTATGCTGATTTGAAAGGATTTGATCCTCAATTAACCAAACATACCATAGAGCTAGAACTAAATGCTAGTCCAATCAGACAAATGCAAAGGCCCATTAACCCCAAATTAGAACCTTTAATGTTGAAAGAACTAAGAAAACTCCTAGATGGTGGTATCATATTTCCAATCAAACACACATCTTGGGTTTCTAACTTAGTTCTAGTAAGGAAAAATAATGGAGAGATAAGACTTTGTGTGGACTTTAGAGACCTTAATAGGGCATCTCTAAAAGATAGGCACCCTCTTCCTTCTATGGAATAAATTTTATAGTATGTTTCAGGATCTAAGAGATTCTCACTCTTAGATGGGTATTCTGGTTACAACCAAATTTTAGTCAAAGAATGTGATCAGTTTAAAATAGCCTTCAGAACTAAATGGGGTACAATGGCTTATATAGGAATGCCATTTGGGTTATCAAATGTAGGGGCTACTTTTTAGAAAGAAATGGATATGGCTTTCAAGAATTTGATATATAAGTTTGTTCTAGTATACCTAGATGATGTTACAATTTATAGAAAAGTTGCAAATCAGCACATAGATCATTTGAGACAATTTTTACAGAGATGCAAAGAGTTTGGAATCACTCTTAACCCAAAGAAATCTATTTTTGCAGTCCATGAGGGTAAAATTTTAAGATACCTAGTGTCTAAAGAAGGTACAACTATTGATCTTGAAAGGACTCATGCAATTCTTGAACTTTCATTGCCAAAAAACAAGAAAGGATTGTAGATTTTTATTGGGAGAATAAATTTTGTTAGATGATTTATCCCTGATATTGCAAGCTTATTAAAACCTATGACTGCTATGCTGAAGAAAGATGTACCTTTCAATTGGACTGATGAGGGAAAGAGGAGTTTTGAACAGATTAAATAGGCTTTGTCTTCAACCCCTAGTCTAATTTATCTTGATTTCACTATGGACTTTATTTTATATGCTTATGGTGGTTCTAACACTATTTCAACAATGTTGGTTCAAAAGAATGAGGATAAACAAGAGTAGCCAGTAAATTTTTTCAGCAAAGGTATGGATGATTATGAGAAAAGGTACACTTTTGTTGAAAAGCATGTATTAGTTGTCATTAAAGATTTAAAGAAGTTTAAGCATTTGGTTGCTAAAAATAAGATACATCTAATGGTTGCACATCCTAGTATTAAAAATTTCTTGCTGAACAAAGATGTTAATGAAAAGAGAGTAGGATGGATAACAAGGGTTATGGAATATGATGTGCAAATTCATGTGACCAAGCTAGTCAGAGGCAAAGGATTGTGTGCTCATATGGTAGAAGAAGAAGAGAAGGTTGAATCCATTCAAGAGGTTGCCTTACTTCAAGGTAGTACTATGTTATTTAATGATTCAACATCTTGGTTATCAGATATGACCACATTTGTGCAAACTGGACAATGTCCAAATGATCTTGATAATGCTAAGAGAAGATACTAAAGGTTACAATCTATTCCTTATGTTCTCATTGATGATATTCTTTATAGGAAGGATTTTTCTCATATGATTCTTAAGTATATTGATTTAGTTGATCAAGATAGGATTCTATCTGCATTTCATGATGGATCTTATGGAGGACATTTCAGTCCCAAAACTATAGCCTAGAAAATTCTAAGAGTTGGCTATTACTAGTCAGATTTATTCAAAGATGTCCATTCTCAGGCAAGAAAGTGTCAAAAGTGTGCTCTATTTGTAGGAAAATAAAAGCTGGCATCATTTCCATTAAAGCCAATCATTATGGATCATCCATTCAATAAATGAGGAGTGGACTTTATAGGTCCAATAAATCCTAACTCTAGTGCAGGTCATAAATGGATTTTGACTATTACAGACTATTTTACCAAATGGACTGAGGCCATTGCACTAAAGAAACTATTGGATCTACTATGTTAAAGTTCTATGATGATATTATAACTAGGTTTGGTGTTCCTCAATTAATTATTTTAGATAATGCTTTAGCTTTTGTTGGTTTAGCTATAACAGAGTGGACTGTTAAAAATGACATCTATCTAAATACTTCTTCTTACTATTATCCTCAGGGTAATGGTCCTGTAGAGTCTACTAATAAAAACTTGATTAGGATTATCAAAAAGACTTTGTAGGAAAATAAGAGAGATTGACATTCTAAACTAAAGGTGTCCTTATGGGTGGATATAATCACACCTAAACAGATTGTTAGGAACTTTCCCTATGTTCTAGTTTATGGAAAAGAGGCTAGATTGCCAATTTATGCAAAATTTCTAGCTTTATAGCTAGCTAATCAAATGATGTTGTTTGAAGAGGAAGATCCTCTTAAGCTAAGGTATGATGTTTTGATATGGATTGAAGAAGAAAGGAAAAAGGCATTAGAAAATATGAAATTAAGACAAGCACAGACTAAAAACTCTTTTGACAAGAAAGCTACATCAAGGGATTTCAAGGAAGGTGATCTAGTTCTCAAGTGGGATTTATTAAAGAGCAGACCAGGCTAGCATGGTAAATTTGACAATTTGTGGTCAAGCCCTTTTGTTATTATAGCTTGCAAAGAAAATAATGCTTATTATTTCTCCACAACCAATGGAGAAGTTATACAAATTCGAGATAATGGAATTCACCTCAAGCTCTTCTTTAAGGGATAGGTTCACTCTAGTTTTCATTTCAATAAGTGTTGTCCAAGCACAAGGTCTTTAGGTTGCACGAGTCGAGATTAGTTGCATTTTTTCATTTCAATAATGGTTGCATTCAAGGTTTCAAGTTTCCTAGCTTTGTGGCCCAATGATACTATCTATAGGTCATGTCTAGTAGGAAGACATCTAGTAGAAGTTGCAAAAAATATTATCTAAAATTACAACATACAACAGAATAAACATAAATAGGAAAAGATTACATCTTTAGGGGGTCCAATTAATATTTCCTTTCAGGTATTTATTAATTTACATTTTATTATTGCATATATTATCAGATTTCTTTTTGTACTCTAAGTATTGATCACATTTCAAATTTCAAAATTAATAATTGATCATTTACATTGTGCATTCAAATTGAATGTAGTATACAAGTGTCTTTCCATATTTCATATTTCATGTCAACAATAGAAGTATGGAGTAGGGGTCCTGTGCATTACCTTGTTGTTAGTGTGTTGTAATCTAGTTGTTTGTCAGGTCCAAAATCCTTGGGTCAAAGTATGCATCTGCATTAGGGTTCAGGGTTTTCACCTACATTATGAGAGAGAATCCTATTGGATCTAAGTAATGCATGAAACACAAATAACATACAGTGACAATCAAATTTTCAATACTACATATCTTTCTAGTAAATTTAATGCAATAAGGAAACTGTATCCACAATAAGTGAAAGATAGTATTAAAGGGACTCTTTTTCTAAACATGAAACCTTTTACTACTTATTGTCATTCTAATATATGTTGTCCTTTTACAAACCAAATATTTGAATGAAAGGGACTTAGTTTTTCCCAAAACTAAGAAACCTTTTTTAGATAATAGTAATTTCTTGATAGATTAGTGAACATAATAACCTGAATTTTGATTCACAAGTGTCATTTCTTTTTGGCATTTTTCATAAATTGATTATTTATTATGTTCACTAATCTGACAAGTTTGTACTGTTGTTTCAAGAGCTTTACATAAAATTTTGTAATGTTTCAAGCTGACTACTTTTCACATTATAGTCAAAAAAGGAAGATGCATAATAAGCTGAAATTTCATAGTAAAATGCCAAAAGTGTTCTAGAACAGTCATAATCAAATGCCAAGTTACAGATACATAATCACTAGTATTTCCTATCTTTGCTAAATTTAAGGTACAAATTCAATAAGATTCTTCTTGTTGTTGATTAAAAAGAAGGCATGCTACAAAATTATGCTACAAAGTATCATAAAATGTTTACAGTATGTATTTGATGGGTGTCACAAGCCCGTGCTTGAACTCCATTAGATTTCATTTTGATATCTCTAAGCCCATAAATAAACAAGCATTTTACATCTTATTGCATTTCTTTTGAGGATTCATGCTCAACATCAGAGGTTCATTTTAAAAAAGAAAAATAGTCAAACTGTGACTAATCATGGTGGTTCACACACATGAAGTTAGGGAAGTGTTCACTATTATGGATGTAGCTAAAAACAACAAAGATGATTGTTCTTAAATGAAACAAGAAAGAAAATAACAGACATTGTACTAAAAGAGTATCAAAACAATGAGTTTTAAAACTTGGATTGATTGTTGAAGCTGTAGGAACTTGCATATGTGACTACTGTATAACAGTAGCAGTGATTGTGTCATCAAGAGGGCACTAAATAGTGGCTATGATATAGGATCTCTAAGCTATGAAATAAAGATGCTACAACTAGTTGACTGGTGTACTGGTGTTATAGATACAATGGCCACATAAGAAAAGTATTGCAACACATAGTATGGCTTCTTAAGGAAACAATAAATTTAACAAAGAGTAAGCTACATGAGTACATTTACAAATAGTGGAACATTACTTTTGGCCTTTTACCAAATGAGCTATTTTAAAAAAAAAGTGTAATGATTGGTATTCTAAATATAACAACTATGATTGAGGAAATTTTTTCAAGATAAAGTACATATATAAAGTGTACTCAGGTTGTGAGTCCATTTATTCATTTAAACAAGCTAAGAGTGAGTAGTGTTTCAAATATTTAAAAGTGCATTATCACTATTTTTTTTGCAACCATGAGGTTTTATGGTACAAAAAAAAAACTGAAGCATATTGCAGAAGTAGAAATATTGATATAAAATTGAATGAATGTCTACAAGATACTCAAGCTTTGAAGCTCATGAATTCATCTTCAAGCTATAAGTCATGGTGTTCATTATTTTAAAAAATTTCAAAACATCTTCAGCAAGCATCTATAGCCAATCTTTAGAGACAAAATATCATTCACGGGTAAGCATGACAAACTGGGTTTTCATTTTGAAAACCAAAGCATCTTTTTTATGTGCTACTGAAAGATGAAAATAGGGATACAAGAATGTTTTAAAACTATAGACAGCAGTGCAAGACATGATGATCAATTCTAGTAGTAAAATACAAAATGGGAGAAGGGTTTTGAATGACTTATCTTTATGTTTCTCTATATTTTATGCAATAGAATTGAAGCTTGATGTCAAGTTTCAGCTATCTTGGTAAGAGTCTAAAATTGTGGCTGAGAGAGGTTATAGTTATGCCGAGTTACCTTTTTTTAAATCTCTCTATCACAGTTTGGGTTGTGCAGAGATAATTGAAGGGGATCTATAATTTGTGGTGCATTGTCAAAGATGTTAAAACCAAAATAAAAAGTGGTGTAATAAAAAAATTTCATGCTTGAATCTTGCCAGTCAAAAGAATCAAAGCTTACCAATCAAGCAAAGACTAAAGATGAAGGAACTCATGCTCACATATGCTTACAACTAGGCTGTAACATCATTTTTCAATGGTGCTTGTAATACCCCAAAAATGGGCTATAGGTTCATTAACCTCCTACATCTTCAGTTTGAATGAAATCGACATCAAAGTCCTAACCTAAGGCACCATCTGCACATTATTGAAATCCTAATTGATTTTATCATAAATTCTACATTGGGAATATTCCTAGCAATATTCTTATTTGTTCTAATTATCTTTAATTTAATTATTATTTGGCGATGAATCATATTTATCCTAAAGTTGATTAATTGAATATGATGAATATTTAATTAATTAATTTAATTCTTCCACTTAATTATTTAATTAGATTTAAATCTATTTATTCCTAATTCTATTATTTAATTTTGACGATAAATCAAATCTCCTACGAATAATTGATTAAATCCAAGTTGTCAATATTTAATAATATAATTTTGAATAAAAGTTTGATTAAAAGAATTGATTAACCCACAAATTAGTTATTTTAAAATTTAAAATCAGTTAAGTTGAAGATAAATCACTTTATTTATTTAATTAATTCATGATTATTTGTGCACATTCAAAGAGCAGTTAAACTTTAAATCAAAAAATCAATTCAAGTTGTTATCTTTTCGAAACTCAAAATCTATTTTGAGTTCAAAGTTGATCTAAACTTCTAATTTGAGTTAAAAAGTTGTTCTTGCATGATTTTATGATTTATCTATTTCTAATTTCTTGTTAACTCGAAAATCAACCCGAATTCATCAAGAGTGATTTATGACTTTTTCCATGCACCCTCAAGCCCTAGATTTCTATAAAATCAAGGCTCACCTCTTTAGAAATCATCCACAGAATTTGCATACTTACTCTAGCAAATTGACATCAGAGGAATCATCAAGCTTCTTGCAAATCAGCATTTTGTGAGATCAATCTTGTTTTCAATTCATTCTAGTTTCATATTTCATATCATTGTTAGCTTAATTTGTATATCATTTCAATCCATTTAGATTAATTTATTATCAGTTTTTCTTATCTTATTGCATAAAAAATAAATAAAAAATAGATTAATTTGCATTCATATTTTATTGCTTCCATCATTTAAATCCTTCGTTTAGGTGTTGCATTGTCACTGATCTCAGTCTAATCTGAGAATACCATACTCACACCTACTAGAAGGCAATAAATTGCCTGGTTAGCTATATTGTTCTTATTTGCATATTTTGATTTTTGCTAACCTCTAATGTTTTATTGAAGTGTTGTGTCTACAACTAGGTACAAAATTCACACACACATTTTTGGCGCCCACTGTGCGGTAACCCACCTTTACATGCTGGTTTTGATTTTTTTTTTTGGAGCTAAAACCCTAAAGTTTCAAAGATATAATTTTATCTCCTAAATGGCTTGGAGTTTTGGTCTAAATTTTTTTTGTAGGTTGGAGACATATTAGGGAAGCCTCAATAAAAAATTTAGAATTTTTTGAGATGTTTTGAATTTTTAATAATTTTTTCTTGATGTTTTGGAAAAAAGTAATTTATGATGCAAATCAGCATATTTTTTTAAAAAAATTACATTTTAAGAAATCTCTTTAAATTCTATAGGGGGTCCATTCTTTGTGTTTTAAATTTGGATACAATATAATAGCTCAAATCGTTAATTTACAAAAACTGGTATGTTTTGGTAAAATGGGTCTTTAGGGCACAAATGAAGAGATTTTTCTAAAAAATTTACATTTTTTAGTAGGGGTCTCTATTTTGAATTTCTATTTTTGTGGCCGAAATCATATCAAAAAATAAGATCTTGTTGACTAGGTCAAATGCAACAAAAAATAAAATTTTGTGATGGGTATGCACTTATTTTTCACATGGTTCAATGAATGATATGAGTTGTCATTTGGATTAGTTTCTGGTTCTTATTGCTCCCAATAATTGATTTTTAGATCTAACCCTAAGTTATTCATAAGTTGAATATACGTTGTATATCTTGTTTGCTTGTTTGCTTGTTTTCTTGTCGGAGAGTTTGTGGCTTGCTTGTGCGGGATTGCTTAACAAAGCTAAAAATAAAGTAAAATCTACTAAGCACATTGCGAGGGAATTTGGGTATTCTAAAACATCTGAAAACATTTCAATTTGGACATAAAACAAATATCTCACGTGTCTAGCTTGAGTGCCTTTCCTGCTTTCATAAATCAGACTTCAATTTTTGGGCTATAAAATGAACATAGATTTGCTTTTTGCATATCTGTTACATGTAGTAAATAGGCCCTATGCACACTATTTCTGGATGATCTTGAGAGATTGAGCTTATTTCTCTTGTTTATTCATGCGAAGATCCTCTTAACGAAGGATCCCCTTAACGAAGGATCCCCTTGTAGGTAGGGAGGGTACTGAGAAAGTCTCATGTTCTACTAGATTCGTGTGTCTTCAACTTTTGATTGATACATTCTCTCTATGGAGAGGTTGATAGATCATAAGTGGTTGATGTAATAGATTTTTGTGTGATAATATTGATCTTAGCATGTCAGATTAATCTATCTACTTTGTCTTGGTGAAGTGAAGAGGTTAGGGGATTATGCTCTACTTCCTTTTGGATAGTACCAAAAACCCAGATCCTTGAATCTGATCTAGTCCCCTCTGTGAGTCCCCCCTTGTGGTATCTTTTGTGAGTCACTTTTAGAGAGGGTTAACTATAGTGGACATTCCCTTAATTGGGTCAACCATGTAGATGGAACCTCAAGCGGTAATAGTCATTTTCACTATGGTAGCAGGAGTCGCTATATAAATGTCCTTGTAGAGAAAATCTTCATAGGTGTGGTCTCTTGTTGGGTTGTCAGATCTCCGTAGTAGCTCTTGATTGATTAATTTCTCAGACTATGTCAAAACCTTGATGTGCCTATATTGGAGTTCACCCTCTTGAGATCACAAAAGTTACAGAGTCAGACCATTACTACAAACCCTAGTGAGGCCAAATTTTTTTTATTTTTCTAGGAATATGTGTTATTGAAATTTTTTTTGGAACATACACAATTAGCACTTCTAGGGATTAGCACAATAAGTCACTATTGTTTGTTCATGTGCAAGGTTGGTTTTTCCCTTGTTCATTGTTTTTAAATGATTGCTTGCTATTTTGCATGCTTGATATCTTCTTGGTTACTTGAGAAAAACTTTTACACAGATCTTCAAAAATTGGACAGAAAAATTTGCAAACAAACTAGTACTAAAAACTAAAAAATTACAAATCTGAAGCAAAAATCCTTTCTGGTGTCAAAAGTCATCCTAAAATTTCAAAACTCGTATCAAAGCCAAAGTCAAAGTTGTTAGAGATTGGTCAAATTTGTCAGAATTCCAATTTTACAGCCTATTTCTAGAATTTGTCAAACAAATCATTATGTCAGGAACAGAGCATAACCTATAATGAATACATTCATTTTCCTAAATTGGTCACTTGAGTCTGATTTAGCCTTCTGATTTATCAATTTGTGTCTTTTTCATCTTGTGTCAAAACCTTGTCAAAATTATCTTCAAAATTCAATCTTTTTACTAAATGACTAAGTGTTGTGAGCTCATGCCTACCATCTATTAGGTGTCTACCCACACTACTGTGACATAGTATCCTTCATTTACATCCAATATATTATTTAATCACTTCAATCTTGACAAGGTTGCGTCATTTGATCTTCTAGAATCAATTTATTCTTCAGTTGTCTTCATCTTATTCTTTGGCTTCACCCAAGGTTAATGGTGGAAACCAGAGCTTCGTCACACAAGAAATCTAGAGAGGTATCCCATACAATACCTCTGAATACTCTCCAGGCCCCAACTCTTGAACAACTCTACAATTATGGTCTTTACAAAGATGACAGTCTTGGCAATTTTTTATTGAAAACTGGTTACATACCCCCTCCATTAACTCATAGAGGTAATCAAAAAACCCCACCTCAATCTAATCTAGGGAGCCCTAAAACTCCTAACATGTCTCATGGAGGGACACATCACGAGTCTCAAGGACACCAATCTCAACACAATATGGATCGAGAACCTACACCTTCTGAAATTGTTTGATATCAAAATGATGATGACTTCAAAAGAATGATGAAACATTTCTTGAAGGAAGATAGAGAAGCATACTTTCTAGAGTTAGCTCATCAAGGAGCTAAACTTCCTCCAAACTTTAATGTGGAAGATATCATTACACATGATGAAGAAACTCCTATCATGGCTATGATGAAACAGATGCATGCCATGCAAGTCAAACTTAACAAACTTGAGAAAGAAATGGAACCTAAAAACATGGAGGCTCTACATCCTTTTCCATTTGATAAAGACTTGTACCTACCACCATTCCCTAAAAGAGTGGAGATGCCTAAATATGATAAGTATGATGGAAACTTTGACCCTCAAGATCATGTCAATGAATTCTGTACTCAATCTATGGAGTTTATGCACGAACGAACCTACTTAATGTGTCTTTTCCCTCGATCTCTAGGAGGAGCATCCATTCATTGGTTCTCTAGAATGCTGCCTACTATCAAAATTTTTGAGGAGTTAATCAAACTATTCTATCAAAAATACTCCTAAAATATTCAACATCCGATCACCATGATCTGCATTTGCAATCTGAAACAATATCCAGGAGAACCATTCCTGACATTTCTCAAGAGGTGGAGGAAGACATTTTCTCTATATGCTAGACCTATTGCAAAAACTGAGAAGATGGAAATCTTCATCAACAATCTTGTTCCAGAAATCAACTAACCTTTACAAATGTAAAATCATACATCTTTTGACAAGATGGTAGATAATGCGATCAAAATTGAGAAAGTACTTGTGCAAAAAGGAGACATATCACTTCAAAAAGACAAGTATGAATCTGGATCTAGTTCTAAGGACAAGAACAAAAATTGGAACAAGAATAAAGGTGTTGTCATAGATGGCATTGTTGATAATATCCGTGCCCCATCTAAGGCACCTTCTTTCAATCTTACTGTTGGTACCCAAGCCATCAAAGATTTTGAAGCCAAAGCCATAGAGTCCAATAAAAAGTCATATGATTACAAACCTTGGGCTACAGATCCTAATCGTAAATTCACTCCTCTTAGAGAATCCTTAGAATCTACCATGAAAACTCTATTGGCAAAAAAAATCATCAACTTGCCTAAGATCAAAGTCTTTGATCCAGAACCTAAACCGAAATGGTGGAGAGAGAAGGATTTCTATGAATTCTATCACAATAAAGGTCATAAGACTAATAATTGTATTTTCTTGAAGCACATTATACAAGACAAAATTGATAATGGTGACATCATGATTGACAATCATAAGAGCAATAACAATCATATAGCATTCACAAAACCATTTCCTAAACATGGTAAAGAAGATTCTTCTTCTCAACCTAATATGGGTGCTAAAGTCAATTATGCCTACTCACGAAACAATGCTATTATTAATATGGTTGAACCATGCCTATCTGAGCATTGCAATATCATCACAATTGTAAGAAGAGATAAAGATAATCAATCAACTAATGCAGTTACTCAATCACAAGCTTAGGCACACCTACAAGGAAAAATACCATATTCATCAAATGTCCCTAAGGTGCCTTTCAATCTTTCATCTACTTTTAAACAGAAGGCTACACCTAAATCTTCAAATCCTAAAGACACGAGGCCTACTTCATACAATATTGTCCAACAACTCCAGCACACAAATGCTAAAATCTCCATGTTTGAGTTGCTTCAAATAGCTCCAGCTCATAGAGCCATTCTAGATAAAGCCCTACTCAGATCCAATGTTCTTGATGACCTTGATTTAGACAAATTCCAGACTATGGTTGGTCATCTTACATCTCTATAGTACATTTCCTTTTTAGAGGAAGATGATAATTCCTTGAGTCATCCACCTAACTAGCATTTTCATATTGAAGTCCTGATCCAAAACCATCATGTCAAATGTTTTTTGATAGATGGAGGCGCTAGCCTAAACATTTCTTCTTTTAGCTTGATTACACAATTGGGATTTTTAGAAATGGCTATTGATCCCAAGAAGAAGATAACTATCAAAGCATATGATGAGCAAGAAAGATCTTCTAAGGGAGCTATTGTCCTACCTATCAGAGCAGGTCCTATCATCAGAGATACTATATGTCAAGTTCTTGATCTACCTTTGGCTTACAATATCCTCCTAGGAAGACCTTGGATACATGATATGAAAGCCATTCCCTCTACATTCCATTAGTATTTGAAATTTCCTTATGAAGGATTTGAGGTGAAGATTCTAGCTGATCTGTATACAACTTGCAATACCTTGAAAGAGAGTGCAGATAAACTTGTTCCCAATAATAGAGAATCTTCCACTAAGCAGCTAGACATTGCTTCAACCTCCAAGATGGAAGACATTGCTAAAGAGGTTAAAATCAAAGAAAATGGTATGAGAGAATATACTATAGAGCTAGTCTTATCTTTGACATCTCTCCCTATCTCTCCTAAGTCTTATGGACAAACTCTAAAATAATCCAAGCTCAAATTTAAAGAACCTCTTGAAGCATATAAAGGAAATTTTGTTGCAGAACAAGTATCTAAACAAGAGTTTGAAGAGGATGAAGCTGTGCTCACATGGCTATACAAAGATGAACCTAAATCTCAAGTTGTCCAAAAATGTGATGCTAAAATACCGAATATCCTGTCTAAGTCATATGGCCCAAGGGATAAATTGATTACAAAGATGGGATATAAAGGAAAAGGACCTCAAGGACTATAGGGTAAAGGTCTTCTATCACCTCTTCATCATCATGGTCAAGCAAATAAGAATACAAAAGGTCTAGGATACATGAAGAAGCCTTTCTATCTTAGCAAGAACTCCCCACATGTTCTAGAACAAATTGAGCCTTCTATAGAAAATCAACTAAAGGGGGAAATAATTGAACAACCTGATAGTGATGATTCAGACACCACTAATGATCTCATTCATTATGAGCATTTTCCTAAAGAAATAAAAGACCTCTTTGAAGCTGAAGATGATCCAATAAAAATAATTAATGTAGTAAAAACACAAGAACCTACTATAGAGAAAGAGATAGTTGCAACACAAGAACCAGCTAATCTTGAAGGCAATAACAAAAAGAGGAAGGTGGTAGTTATTCTGAGACAGATTCCTATGAGTATGAATTCAAATCAGAATTTGAGGGTAACCCTTTTTGGGGTATTTATCTTGACTTTACTCATGTTCTTAGATTTCCTAGAGGTCTAGATGAAGAAATAGAAGATGAATCAAATGATTATGAATGGGGAGTCATTCAAGAACCAGATGAACTTGTTACAAAAAATCATGTTGATGTTATTCACCAATATGCACGTCAACCTAATGTAAGTCTAGAGAAAAATGATGAACTTATCAAGTCTGATCCACTGATGGCTAAAGTAGATTTCCACAATGACATTGATCCTATTCATGAATTGAATGTCTTAAGTTGTAATATCACCTTTGACCTTGAGCATTGGGTTAGGACCAATGATGACAGATCCATATCTGTAAACACTCTTTCCCAATCTTTCACCACTTTGACTATCCAACACCCTGACCTTCTTGACATAACATCCACCAACTTGAACCAAGGTATTTATACCTTTCCCAATGACTATGCTCTTGCTTGCTACCTAAATGTAGTTGAGCCTATGAGGACTTCCATCAATGAAACAAGTGTTAGCATGATAGAGTTAGACATCAAGTATCTTAGTCAGAAAAATAAGAATAAGAATAAAAAGAAAAGGAGTTTTGAGGGTGAAAACCACTTTGTGGCAGTCTCAGAACCTACAAAAGTAAAAATAAAAGATGTATCCAAAGGTGAAAACCTCTCTAAGGTGCCTAAGGATGAGATATTTGATGTCCTTCTGAGTCATTTATAGGACAAATCTCCAGTTCTAATTGAGCCCACTCAATCTATCAATTTGGGAACAATAGAAGAACCATAGTTGATCCATGTAGCACAATCTTTATCAGAGGAAGAAAAGGAAAAATTTACAACATTCCTAATAGAGAAGAAGATCAACTTTGTATGGAAATATTCAGATATACCAAGATTGGATCCTAATCTTATAATGCACCATTATTTTATAGCTCCAAATGTTAAACTTGTTAAGAAAAAATTGAGAAAGATGCATCCACATGTTGCACTCTTGGTAAAAGCTGAATTAGAGAAGCTCCTAAAAGCTGGATTTATCCAAGTTATTGATTACGTAGAATGGATCTCTAATATTGTACCTATTTCAAAACTAGACAAATCAATAAGAGTATGCACAGATTTTAGAGATGTAAACAAAGCATGCCCTAAGGATGATTTTCTATTACCTAACATTATATGATAGTGGACATGACTATGGGCTTTGAGATGTATTCTTTGATGGATGGTTTTTTTGGATATAATCAAATAAAAATTTCTCCAGAGGATCAAGAGAAAACTACTTTTACATGTGCATGGGGTACCTTCTGCTAGAATGTCATGTCATTTGGGCTTAAGAATGCTGGTGCTACATATCAAAGAGCTATGACATCCATTTTTCATGACATGACGCACCAAACTATGGAGGATTATGTTGATGATACTTTAAAAAAATCTATGATTAGAGCTGAACATTTAAATGACTTGAGCAAGATACTAGACAAAATGGAAAAATATAGTCTCTGACTAAATCCTAAGAAGTGTGCTTTTAGTGTCACTTCTAGAAAGCTCTTAGGCTACATTGTTTCAAAGCAAGGAATTGAGGTAGATCCAGCTAAAGTAAAGGCTATAATGGACATGCAACCTCCCAAGAATATCAGTCAAATGAGAACATTACAAGGGAGAGTTCAATCTATCAGACGCTTCATATCTCAGCTAGTGGACATATCACAACCTTTTACAAAGACATTACATAAAGGTGTAACATTTGCATGGAGTGAAGAATGTGAAAAGAATTTTGATCATATCAAGAAGTATCTATCAAATCCTCCCATCTTGATGCCTCCTATTCAAGGGAAACCATTAATCTTATATATCTCCACAACAGATACATCACTAGGGGCATTGCTTGCACAACATGGTGAGAACAAGAAGGAAAGAGCTATATACTATATCAGTAGAATGGTGGCATACAAAAACAACTATTCAATGATTGAGAAAGCTTGTCTAGTTGTGGTCTTTGCATCACAGAAACTGAGACATTATATGTTGGCTCATATTGTACATTTAGTATCCAAGATTGATCCACTAAAGTACCTACTAAGCAAAGCTTCCCTCATGGGTAGATTAACCAAATGGGTCATGCTCTTAAGTGAATTTGACATTGAATATGTTGAAAGAAAATATATTAAAGGCCAAGTTATTGCTGATCAATTAGTAGATGCACCTTTATTTGATGATACATCAATGCAAATGGAATTCCCAGATTCCTCTATCATGAATCTTTCTTCTAGAGAATGGAAGTTATTTTTTGATGGCTCCTATACATAGAATGGATCTAGAGCAGGTATATTGTTTATCACTCCTTAGGGATACTCCATTCCTAAGGCATTTAGAATCAAATTTCCTTGTACAAACACTATTGTTGAATATGAAGCCCTTTTGAATGGTATGTAAATAGAAATTGAGTGGAAGGTAACATAATTACACATTCATGGAGACTCACAACTTGTAATACACCAAGTCAATGATGTGTACCAAATGAAAGATGAAAAGCTCATTCCATACAAGAGAATGGTAGATGATCTAAAGAAATATTTCATATCTATCACGTTTGAGAAAATACCTAGAACAAAGAATAAGGTTGTCAATGCAATGGCAACATTATCTACTTTATTATAGCAGTCTGAACATGAGCTATGCTACGAGTTCCTGGTGGAAGCACTATCTTATCCTGCATATGACTCCCCTAATACCCATATGATCTGCACTATTGTGGGTCATGATTCCTCCTGATATAAAAACCTATTCTCCTATCTCAAAGACCAAATCATTCCCGATACCTTTAATCGACATGAAAAGAGATACCTTATCTGAAATGCCTCCCGATATGTTATCATTGGTCATGATCTATACAAATGAGGTCTAGATGGTATGCTACTTAGATTTTTAGAATGGGAAGAGTCTCAATGTATGTTAGAGGAAGTCCATGATGGTATTTCTGGGTCACACTCAAATGGTTTAACACTAGCTCAAAAACTTATTAGGGCTGGGTACTATTGGTCAGAAATGGAGAAAGAGTCTATTAAGTTTGCTAAGAACTATCAAAAGTGCCAAGTGCATGGAAACTTAATTCATGCTCTAGGGAGATATCTAATTCCATTCACTATTCAATGGCCTTTTCATCAATGGGCATTTGATCTTATAGGATCCATACATCCACATTCTTCTAATGGACATACCCATATAATCAAAGCTATAGATTATTTTACAAAATGGATAGAAGTAGTCCCTTTGACACAAGCAACTGGTAAGTAAATATCTATGTTCATCATGAACTACATCATATGTCGGTATGGAATTCCACATTCTATAGTCATAGATAATGGTGGGAAATTTAAGAACAAAGACTTGGATGATCTATGTGCCAAATTTAAGATTACACAATATTGGTCAACCATCTACTATCCTCAAGGGAATGGAAAAGCTGAGGCTTCTAATAAGAATATATTGAAAATCTTACACTATACAGTTAATAAAATAGGAAGAGACTGGTATCTCATGATCAATCTAGCTCTCTAGGCCTATAGAACAAGTATCATAATGCCTACTGGGGCTACACCTTTCACTTTAGTTTATGGGTCTAAAGCGGTACTACCTATTAAGGTCAAAATCTCATCACTAAGAATCAGAATGTATGGTCTAGTAACTGATGATGACTACAGAGTATCTTGGTTGCAAGAACTTGAGATACTAGATGAGCACAAACAAGCAGTGTATGATCATCTTAGAGTATATTAGAAGAGAATGTCTAGAGGTTACAACAAGAAAGTCAGACACAAAGAATTTTAGGTTGGCAATCTAGTCTTGAGAGAAAATCCAAAAAATCAATCACATCATGAACAAAAAGGGAAGTTTGAACCCAACTGGCTAGGTCCCTTTGTTATCATTGCTATTTTGGCTCTGGTGCCTATCAACTCTCAATGACTGAAGGAGAATAGCTCTGAGAACCAATCAATGTTCTCCATCTAAAGAAATTTTATGCCTAAGGCATTGAGTCTATGGTAAAATGTCTTAAAAAAAATTTTAAAAATGGGAAAAGTCTTGAACAAATGAACATCTTGGTGAAAACCTAGCAATAGGTGCCTTGATGATTCACAAAAAAAGTTAAAAATATCAAAAGTATAAAAAAAATTGGGAAAAATAAAAATACAAAAGAATGAGAAAAAGAAAAAGTGCCTTGGTGAAAACCTGGAAATAGGCACCTTGGTAGCAAAAATAGAATCTCTACCAAGATGGTGAAAACCTGGCAAATAGGTGCCACTTGTTTCAAAATGCTCCATCTATCAGGGCAATCTTGATCTTTCCCAACTTTCAGTCTTGCTTTAGTTTGTACATATCTCTTGGTTTGTTCCCGCATTCCTATTTTCAATAAGTCAGTCTGTACACCAATTAGCTAAAGCATCTGTATCCTATCAATGTTCAAACTTGGGGGCAATCAAAGTCATATCCTATGGCCTCCAATGTATCTTAGATGTATCGTATCTAGTCAGAGTCCTTTGAATCTTCATCCGATTCAGCCAGTCTGTCTCGTCTCTAGAAAGGATTTTGCATCTACAACAATGCAATCAAACATCAAACACAAACGGAAAACAATCTATGCTTTTTACATGCTTTTATCTCCTTGTATGCTTACTGATTCACATTGAAATTTTTGCATATTGTGTCTCTTTGCTCTTCGATGATGTCCTTTACAGGATTTAGAGAGTGATGACTGGGGGTATAATATTTTCTTTGTCTTTTTCTTGTATTTGAAAATCTAACAACTTTGGAAATTTTGGATTGAAATGGTGTCCATCTATAAGAGCCTCTATCTCAAATTGGATGGCCATGAGTGCCTCAACCATTGATACCCAAAAAATTAAAGGAATTTTGATCTAACTATTGTCTTTTTTAGTACGTTCTTTCTCCTATTGTGAAATGCGATCTTACCTAAGGATGTGAACAATAAAGGGTCACTATGGGTAATTCACATTGGATTTAGAATGATCTCTTGACTCCTTGATGTGTTTGTATGCAAGGCATATTTTGGTCATCACGACATCTATGTTTTTATGCTTATACAAATTGCTATATCAAAATGGACATGATATTTAGGTCATCCTAGCATTTGTGCCTTTGTGCTTATATCTAATCTGACATTCTAAAAATAAAATCAATATTCATATGTCCATGGTTGCCTAACCAGTTGGTATTATATTAATTCTTGCGCATACAAATCGATATTCATATGTCTATGGTTTCATAACTAGTGGGCATTGTATTGATTTATCTAGTTACCTAAAAATTCAATGATGAGAATGACTGACACATGATCAGTGACTAGGTCCTAGGTCCTTGGTTTGCATTTCATTCTGTATTTCATTTTACATTTTTCACTTTGCATGATCTCACAAATTGCTTGAACACTTAAATGATTCTTTAAAAAAATGCTAAACATGACTACAAGAGCTGAATCTTACACGAAGATTCCTGCAACAAAACAAGTAGAATCCTTTTTCAAGATCAAAATAAAAATCTAAGATCATTTATATTATTCACTACTTGCATAATCAACCTTCAATCATGAAGGAAATCTAGAATTCAACTTAACTGACTATCTAACATCAAACTATCAAAATTTCAACTTGGTTAACCATGGTCAAACCTAGTCAAACTTGGTCTCCAAGACCTCTAAATGATGTAGAATGCATTCTTGGACGTGTATAACCACTTCTCAAATCAATTAACATGCTTCTAAACTATAAACACTAACTTTTCTTGTCAGATTTCAATTTTAATCCTGAAGGGGGCATTATATCGCACATCATTCAAAGTCTGTAACTCAATTCTATCAATTAATCTTTCCTCAGTAATCAAGACAACAACCACATCTAGTTGCTGATTCATCTAAAGTCCTCATTGCTTGGGGAAAATCTATCATATCTTGAAACATATTAGATTCATCTAGTATCCAAATCTATCTTGTAAACTATGTCATCTTTTCGTAACTATCAGTTCATTAGCATCATTCCTTGGTTCTTCATAATTGATGGGTTTAGGATGTGATACCAATATGATTCATACAAGGGCATTGAGGTCTAGAATTGGTCACTAACTACTTTGCAATCATAAGGTTCAGAATCAGGCATTTTGGCACTTTTTCTTAATCACCGGTTCATTGTTTATATAGCTAGCATCATGTCAATTCCTGATCATTCTGAGCCTGGATCAGTATCTTTCAAATCAATTTCATGCGTATATCAAAACACAGACTATTCTTTGAACCACTACGCTTTACATAGTGATTCAAAGAGGGGCAAAATGTAATACCCCAAAAATGGGCTATAGGTTCATTAACCTCCTACATCTTCAATTTGAAAGAAATCGACATTAAAGTCCTAACCTAAGGCACCATCTGCACATTATCAAAATCCTAATTGATTTTATCATAAATTCTGCATCGAGAATATTCCTAGCAATATTCCTATTTATTCTAGTTACCTTTAATTTAATTATTATTTGGCGACGAATCATATTTATCCTAAAGTTGATTAATTGAATATTATGAATATTTAATTAATTAATTTAATTCTACCACTTAATTATTTAATTAGATTTAATTCTATTTATTCCTAATTATACTATTTAATTTTGACAATAAATCAAATCTCCTACAAATAATTGATTAAATACTTATTTAATTGATTAAATCCAAGTTGTCAATATTTAATAATATAGTTCTGAATAAATTTTGATTAAAATAATTGATTAACCCACAAATTAGTTATTTTTAAATTTAAAATTAGTTAAGTTGAAGATAAATCACTTTATTTATTTATTTAATTCATGATTATTCATGCACATTCAAAGAGCAGTTAAACTTTAAATCAAAAAATCAATTCAAGTTATCTTTTCGAAACTCAACATCTATTTTGAGTTCAAAGTTGATCTAAACTTCTGATTTGAGTTAAAAAGTTGTTCTTGCATGATTTTATGATTTATCTATTTCTAATTTCTCGTTAACTCAAAAATCAACTTAAGTTCATCAAGAGTGATTTATGACTTTTTCCATGCACCCTCAAGCCCTGGATTTCTATAAAATCAAGGCTCACCTCTTTACAAATCATCCACAGAATTTGCATACTTACTCTAGCAAATTGACATCAAAGGAATCATCAAGCTTCTTGCCAATCAGCGTTTTGTGAGATCAATCTTGTTTTCAATTCATTCTAGTTTCATATTTCATATCATTATTAGTTTAATTTGCATATCATTTCAATCCATTTAGATTAATTTATTATTAGTTTTTCTCATCTTATTGCATCAAAAATAAATAAAAAATAGATTAATTTGCATTCATATTTTATTGCTTCCATCATTTAAATCCTTTGTTTAGGTGTTGCATTGTCACTGATCTCCGTCTAATCTGAGAATACCATACTCGCACCTACTAGAAGGCAGTAAATTGCCTAGTTAGCTATATTGTTCTTATTTGCATATTTTGATTTTTGCTAACCTCTAATGTTTTACTGAAGTGTTGTGTCTACAGCTAGGTACAAAATTCACACACATAATGCTCACAGCTCATGAGTTACTTATTCATAGCTTTAAGATGAGAAAAGAATAACAAAAGCCAAGATACATTCATAGTCACAAGCCGTGAATTGAATGTGAGCTACAACCAAGTACCCACAAGCCAAAGTTCAAGCAATAGTTCCATGCACATAAAATGAAGAGGAAACTACAGTCACGCTGTGACTGATGGTAAAGGAAAGCAAGGCTGAGTCACAACTTTTCTCAACTTTCAGCTTAAGTTTTAAGCACACCCCGGGAGCTATGCAGTCATAGTTGTAAACCTAGAAATGAGCTGAAAATCAAGTCTCAACTATAAGATCTACCAAAATAGACTCAAGGTATCAATCACTTTTCAAATAAGGAGTATAAGATCACTTACAAGCTGAGGTTGAGAGTTGTTTAAAGTCAGGCTGATTTCATAGCTTGAGATCAAAAGGAAAGCCCAAGTTATAGCTCCATTCATGCAAGGTTTAAGGAACAAGCATCAGTCAAATGCTAAAGAACAGTAAAGAAAATCTCTAGATTCTAGTTAGAACACAAGCTTTCAGAAAATCACAACTCTTAGTTCAAAATCCTGTGCTAGACAGTAGACCATCAAAGATTGAGAATTCTATGACAGTCATGCTAAGAAAGATGGAAAGAATTTTGCCATAGTTTCCTTACTGTCAAACTAGGTTTTCTTCTTGTTTCTTCTCAAGGAAGCTAAATAATAACACCAAACTTGAGAATGACAAGTAATTTTAGAAATTTGGAGTCCATACAACAAGTTCATTGAATATCATTAATGCAGATGTCTAATCCTGCAGGTCTTAGAGTTGTTAAAACTACCACCTCACTACCCCATATTGGTATTGTATGCAAGTGGGAAGAGTGGTCATGTCAACCCTCTTCCAGTTAGCATTTTTAGACTTAGGAATTCATTTCTTAAGTTAAGGTAGTATAGGTTTTTTTTTTTTTGAATTTATTTCAAAATTTAGTCATTTAAATATTGGTAAACAATGTAAAATAGGGATTTGTATCCTTTATAAAAGCCAATGTTTAGGGAACTTGTTATGGTGATAGGCTAGAAGTTTGGTCCACATTTTTTGGCCAAATTAGGGAAAATAGGAGAAGCTTGGATTTTCAAATCTAGGGCTCTATGCTTGTATAAAACTGGTTTTTATTATCAGTTTAAGGGTTGTGATTTTTGGAGAGAAGGAAAAGTGAGCTTATTGTTCCTTAGTTCCTTTGAGTTCATTTTGTAACCACATTTTGTCAGATTTTGAGGAGAATAAAATAGATGTTTCATTGGCCCACACATTTGGAGTTTTGATTTCAAAATCGTGTTTCCATCTTTCCTTGCAAGTGTTTATTCCATTGCTATCCAAGAGAAGTGAGTGCATCTAGATTCCTTCTTAAGGTTATCAATAATTCAAACCTTGTAGGGAATCTGTATATTTGTTGATTGTTTAAGCTATTTGTAGTTTAACCCTAGTAGTGAGATCAATTAGCCTATATGTTGAACATTGATATAAAGTGTCAAACCTTTGATATATGAGTTGGATTTACTATTTTATCTTTCAAGAAAAGTTAGAATCCATTTTTGGTGTATCACCTCTATTTGCTTTTAGTTTTCAAAGTTTCTTTCTTCCCTTTTTGTATGAAGTTTGAAATTAGGAGGTGATATCCCATATCAAATAGGAACCGGCCTAGAATTTAGAGACTCCTCCTTATTCAAAGTCCACCCACAACTCGAGGAGGTTTCCATTGTTAGGATAGAACTACTATGTAGCCCTAATGCCTAAGTTGTGGTGGTAATTCTAAGCCTAAACAATACCCATTTGATACACTACCACTACCACCCCATGAACATTAAAAGATTTCACTACGTTGTGGATATGGTAATCATATACTAGGATAATCATTTGAATAGATAATCTCGATTAAAAAGATATCACTATTGGAAATTGTAATTGAAACAATTGTTGTATTGTCATTAATGTCAAACCTTAATTGGTAAGACTATTGCTACTTAGGAAAGTACTATATCTATTTGAGTGTTGCTAAGGGGATAGGCAAGGTTGGTAATAATAGCACCTAGGAAAAGGTTGAGTTATCATGATACTACAAAGTGTAATTGAATATATTGTACAATGATGAGACAATGTATTGTTTATCTTAGTAAGACTCAAGACTAAACTGGTAGGCTTGACTGCACAAAAATGGAGAAATCATGTTTAAGCTGAGTAATGTTAGTGTCGACCGAGACAGTATATGCTAAGAAAAATTCTAGTATCGACCGAACAACAGTTAATTGCCAAGGAAGATAGTATAAGTGAAGGAAACATTTTAGTAATGACCAAGCTTTCTACATGAGACCGAGTAGTTGATTACAGTATTGATCGAGCATCAGTATTTTTATATTTGAAGAGAATTTAGTATTGGAGCCGACATTGTTGAATTCTTGGATTATGTAAAATGTGTTGAATTTATTTATTGATTGTTTGAAAGCATTAAATTCACTATAAAATGTTTTATTGTAAATTTTTAAGAGATTTGAGATGATTCTAGAATGAAGCCGAAGAACATGAAGCGGGTAGATTCAATGAATCTGACCTAACTCTAAGATCTATGAATGAGATTGAGTGGCATAAGATGAGTTAACTTAATTGAGGAAAGTATTAAGGGAACCTGAGCATTGGATATGTGTGTGTGTGGGTGAAAAAGAGAATGCTGGAAGATTCGTAAAGTTTTATTGACTGTATAAGCAAAAAAGGTTGAAGGAGAATTGTGGTGGTTGCTTGAAGAAAAGTTCTGAGTAGATCAGAGATGGAGATGGAAAAGTTTCAAAGTCAATAAACTAGCATTAGTGTATGGAATCGGATCTGATATTTGCAAAGTGAGTTGTATGTTTTTAGATAAATATTGCTGCTACTTTCTAACCATTGTAATAGTCAAAATCCTTTTAATAGAGGTTGACCTAATAGTCATATGTTAAATCCTTTGAACAAGGTTGCATTCTAATGGAGTTTATGTAAGTCCTATGACAAGGCTCACTTTTGACACGGTGATTGAAATCCTTTAACTGGGTCACACTTGACGATGTGTATTGTAACCTTTGACAGGGTTGGCTTTTAACCGTGCTCACTTCAGAAGAGTGAAAATAATAGTAGCATGTTACAAAGTTGTTTATCCCACATTGGGTTTCCACTATAAATCCTTGTGTTAATACTTGTGTGAATGTTTTGGTTTGAACATTTCTATGTTTTACAAGTTAAGTTACAACTGGGTAGTGGACTGCACTGTTATATGTTTCTATTGTTGAATCAGTGATGACCGAGTTTGTTTTGGTTATTGGATCTGATTTAAGGAAAAAATTTTAATTTTTTTTAATACATCAGGACTTGAGAACAACTAATTCACCCCCTCTCTTTGTTGTTCTAAATCATATTAACAATTGGTATCAAAGCTTTGTTGCTTATTATTAGTGTTTACAGAAATCAATTTTAAAGGAGCTTGAAGCAAATGATCAGGATGTATAAGAAGGAGGTATCAAGGCTAAATAATTAAAACTTCCCTGCATGGAAAAGCTTGATGAAGATACATCTAGCCAGTATTGGTGACTTTGCAAAGTACTACATTGAGAATGGCTATGTCTTACTTGTTGCACCTTTGACTACCAAAGAAATAAGAGCTAAGAAAGAACATAATCATGCAATGCTGGAAATTACATCTGCCCTAAGCTATCCAGAATTTGAGGACATTAAGGATTGCACAACTGCTAAGGAGATGTGGGACACTCTTACAAGGATCTATGGTGGTGACTTAAATGTACTGAAAGAAAAGGTTGAGAGTCTTAGAGGTAAGTTTGATGAAATGATAATGCAAGAAGGTGAAAACATTGCACAATATTGTGGTAGAATAAAAGAAGTTGTGAATGCTATTAGAGGAAAAAAAGGGGTTATTGATGATGAAACTATAATTGGAAAAGTACTAAGAAACCTGTTTCTTATATATGCTATTAAGATCTCAACTATTCAAGAATCTAGATGCAACTCTACTAATGTGCTTACTTTGGAAAGTTTGGTTGGTAAGCTGACTACTTTTGAGCTCTCTAACTATGATAACTTCACTGTTGGAAGAATTGGTAATGTTGAATCTACTTTCAAGTCACAACTAGTTCTGAACAAGCCAAAGAAAGAAAAAGAAAGATGCATCAGTGAAAGTGAAAGTGATAGCGACACTTCTGATGAAGAACTGGAAGATTTAGAAGCTCTTATGGCTAGAAGACTAAGAAGAGGAAAAGGGAAGTATAAAGGTAAACTCCCTATTATATGTTTTACATGTAATAAAGTTGGTCATATAGCTGCTAGATGTCCTGACATGAAGGATAAAGATAATGAAAGAAAAAGAAAACACAAAGATAGAAGAGATGACAGAAGCTATCAAAGGAACAAGGACTACAAAGGAAAAGGTAAGAAATCTTGTCACATTGCTAAAAAAGAGACTGACACTGATAGTGATGATTTTGAAATTGAGGTAGTCTATGTTGCAATGAAAGATGAATCTGATGAGGATGAGAAAAATACATTGATATCCTATGTGAATAAGAATGATAAATGGATTATTGACATTGGTTGTTCACATCACATGACTGGTGGAAAAAATAAGTTTGAGACCTTACATCATTACAGAGGTAACAGTGTAAAATTTGGTAATGATGCACCATGTCCTATTAAAGGAAAAGGTTTTATTAAATTGACTGACAAGATATCTTGTGAAAATGCATATTGGGTTGAAGTTCTTAATTATAATTTTCTAAGTGTTGCTCAACTCAAAAAAACTGGTTACCGAGTGGAATTTCATCACAAGCAAGTTAAAATATAAGACTCTAGTGGAGAACTAATTGGAAGTGGAGATTAGACTAGAGGTAATTTGTTCTATCTTGACCTATCTAAAGAAACATGTTTAATTGCACAACTTGATGATATTTGGTTATGGCATAAAAGGCTATGTCATGTTAACTTTGACAATCTGGTAGAGATAAGTAAGAAGAAAAAGGTAAGAGGTCTACCTAGATTGAAGAAACCTGAGAATGTGATGTGCAAGGAATGTCAGTTAGGAAAGATGACAAAGTCATGTTTTAAGAGAAAATTCTTTACTTTTGAAAACATTTTAGATTTGGTTTATACTGACCTTTGTGGACCTATGGGTATATAAAGTTACTGTGGTGCTAGATATTTTATCCTCTTTGTTGATGATCATACTAGGATGATGCATGTAATGTTTCTAAAAGAAAAATCTAAAGCTTTTCAATCCTTTAAGTGGTATTTGGCTAAGGTTGAGAAGGAGACATGCATGAACCTGAAATGTCTTAGATCTGACCGAAGTGGAAAATTTAAATCAAATGAATTCAATATGTTTTGCAATGATAGAGGAATTAAAAGACAGATGTCTGCACCTAGAATACCTCCACAGAATGGTATAGTAGAAAGAAGAAACAAATCTATCTTGGATTGTGCAAGGACTTTGTTTATTGAAAAGAATGCGGCATAGAAATATTGGAAAGATGCTATAAGCACTACTGTCTAGACTCTTAACCGGGTACAAATCTGACACCCTATGAATTATGGCATGGGCATGCACCGAGTGTTAAATACTTTAGAATCTTTGGAAGTAAGTGCTATATATTAAATGACACTAGGAATGGAAAGTTTGATGCTAAGAGTAATGAAGGGATATTCCTAGGATATTCCACCAAAAGTAAAGCTTATAAGTGTTTGAACTCTAAGACTAACAAAATTGTGGAAAGTGTGAATGTGAAAATTGATGAGTATGCAAAAAGAAATGAAGCTGACCACAAAAGAGAACCAGAAGATTATAGATCTTTTATGTACATTGAGGAAGCGGCAAATAAGAGACTTGCACCTGATGTTGAGTCTTAGGTAAGCAATGTCAAGCAACAGATAGATGTTGTCAAGCATCAGGAAAATAGTGTTGAAAGAGAACAAGAACATGCCGAGCTACAAGAAAATACTATCGAGTATCAGAAAGAGGTTTTCGAGCATTCAGAAGTTGAATCTGACAATCTTGTTGGGGAACCTGATGAAATAGATGAGGGAAGAGCTGAAGCTATTTTGGAAAAATATGTAAGAAGACATCACAAGCCTGAACAGATAATTGGAGACAAAAATACTAGAATTCAAACCAAAAGTAAGACTAAGGATCCAACATGCCTACTGTGTGAATTCGAACCCAAGTCAACTAGAGAGGCATTGGAGAATGAAGACTAGATACAAGCAATGAATGAAGAGATTGACCAAATTGAGAAGAATGATACTTGGACTTTGGTGCTGAGACCTAAAAAAAAAATGTTATAGGAACAAAGTGGGTGTTTCAGAATAAGATGAATGAAAATAGTGAAATAACTAGGAACAAAGCTAGGCCGGTATGCAAAGGCTACACACAAGAAGAAGGAATAGATTATGGGGAGACATTTTCCCTTGTAGCTAGATTGGGAGTAAGAACTTTGCTTGCATATGTTGCTTATAAAGATTTCAAGGTATATCAAATGGATCTCAAGTCTACATTTTTAAATGGTATACTAGAAGAAGAAGTTTACATAGATTAGCCAAAAGGTTTTATTGATCCAAACATAAGACACATGGTGTGCAAACTGAACAAAGCACCATATGGATTGAAGTAAGCTCCTAGAGCATGGTATGAGAGGTTGCACAACTACTTGATACAGATTGGATTTTCAAGAAAAAATGACACAAGCAATCTATACATGAAAGATGAAGAAGGTAAAGGTATCTTGTTGGCAAAATTTTTTGTGGATGACATTATTTTTAGTGGACAAGATGCATTGTGCAAAAGATTTTCAAATGAAATGCAAATTGAATTTGAAATGAGCATGTTTGGTGAGATCAAATTCTTTGTTGGTTTACAAGTATATCAAAGGAAGAATGGAATTTTCATTACATAGTCTAAGTATGTTAATGAAATACTGAAAACTTTTGGGATGAAAGATGCTAAACTAGTGAGTACTCCTATGGTTACTAGACAAAAGTTATCTAAGAATGATGATGCTGCAAAAGTGAATCAGATTTTTTATAGATCCATGATTGGAAAATTGCAGTATGTTGTACGTAGTAGACTAGATATTGCACTAGTTGTTGGGATTGTGGCAAGATTCTTTGCCAATCCTAAGGAAACACACATGATGGCTATGAAAAGAATTATGAGATTCTTGAAAGGAATTGCTAACTATGGTCTACTTATATGAAGGATGAAAAATTTGAACTCAGAGATTATACAGATGCTGATTGGGTAGGAAATGTAGATGATAGAAAGAGTACTAGTGGTGGAGATTTCTTTCTTGGATAAAGATTAGTCTCTTGGATGAGAAATAAACAAAATTACATTTCCCAATCTATTGTCAAGGCTGAGTATGTTGCTGCTATAGTAAACTGTTCAAATTTGGTATGGATAAAATAGTTGTTGATAGGCATGAAAGAAGAAATCACTGAACCTATTGTTATTTTTTTGTGATGACACAAGTGCTATCAATATTTCTAAGAATCCAGTGATGCACACTAAGACCAAGCACATAGCAATCAAGTATCACTACTTGAGAGAATTAGTACAAGATAAAGAAGTCTGAATGGAATATGTGAATACAAAAGAACAATTCACAGACATATTCACTAAAGCTCTATCCAGAGAAGCTCATGAGTATTTGAGAAGTCAATTGGGGGTCCTTCCCCTGACTGAGGTTTCCTAGACAAGCTAGGAGCACTACATCAAATATGCTACAACAGAATATTTGACAAATTGATGCAGAAGATTGTCACACTTTAGGGATGGCCTAGAGTTGTGAAAAGGAGAAAAGAAAATGAATCAGTCATAAGCAAGATGACAGAGGGAGAAACACTGAGCTACATAGATACTATCTACATCTGATGGATGTATGTTTTAGTTGTTGCTTTGGCATTTTTGTCAAAGAGGGAGATGAGCTGATATGATAACACATGACATTGAAAAGTAAGGGTGATGAACTGAAATGAAGGATCAGGATAGAGGGAGATCTGAATACTTCTGACGGTCATAGAAGTGAGGCTTATAGGATTCTAAATCAAAATGAAGCTAAGGATATTATAAATAATTCTCTGATGAATAGATAAGTTTTTGGATTGGTTGGTAATCCATGTGTTATTTAGGTGATATCATATGGTGTTTCCATCAATGCCAAAGAGGGAGATTGTTGGAAACTGCAATTGAAACAATTGGTGTATTGTCATTGATGTCAAACCTTAATTGGTAAGACTATTGCTACTTAGGAAAGTACTATATCTATTTGAGTGTTGCTAAGGGGATAGGCAAGGTTGGTAACAATAGCACCTAGGGAAAGGTTGAGTTATCTTGATACTAAAAAGTGTACTTGACTATGTTGTACAATGATGAGACAATGTATTTTTTATCTTAGTAAGATTGAACACTAAACTGGTAGGCTTGACCGAGAAAAAATGGAGAAATCATGTTTAACCCAAGTAATGTTAGTGTCGACCAAGTCAGTATATGCCGAGAAAAATTCTAGTATCGACCGAACAATAGTTAATTGTCGAGGAAGACAGTATAAGCCGATGAAACATTTTAGTAATGACCAAGCTTTCTACATGAAGACCAAGTAGTTGATCATTGTATTGACTAAGCATCAGTATTTTTATATTTGAAGACAATTTAGTTTTGGAGCTGACATTGTTGAATTCTTGGATTATGTAAAACATGTTGACTTTATTTATTGATTTTTTGAAAGCATTAAATGCATTGTAAAACATTTTATTGTAAATTTTTAAGAGATTTGAGATGATTATAGAATGAAACCAAAGAACATGAATCGGGTAGATTTAATGAATCTGACCTAACCCTAAGATCTATGAATGAGATTGAGTCACATAAGATGAGTTAACCTAATTGAGTAAAGTATAAGGGAACTTGAGCATTGGATATGTGTCTGCATGGGTGAAAAAGAGAATGTTGGAAGATTAGTAAAGTTTTATTGACTGTATAAGCAGAAAAGGCTGAAGGAGAATTGTGGTGGTTGCTTGAAGAAAATTTTTAGCAGATTAGAGATGGAGATGGCAGATTTTCAAGTCAATAAACTAGCATTAGTGTATGGAATCAGATCTCATATTTGCAAAGTGAGTTGTATGTTTTTTAGATAAATATTGTTGCTACTTTCTAACCATTGTAACAGTCAAAATCCTTTTAACATAGGTTGACCTAATAGTCATATGTTAAATCATTTGAACAAAGTTGCATTCTAATGGAACATATGTAAGTTCTATGACAAGGCTCACTTTAGACAGGGTGATTGAAATCCTTTAACCAGGTCACACCTGACAGTGTGTATTGTAACCTTTGACAGGGTTGGCTTTTAACCAAGCTCACTTCAGAAGAGTGAAAATAATAGTAGCATGTTACAAAGTGGTTTTTCCCACATTGGGTTTCCACTATAAATCCTAGTGTTAATACTTGTGTGAATGTTTTGGTTTGAACATTTCTATGTTTTACAAGTTAAGTTAGAGCTGGGTAGTGGACTGCATTGTTATATGTTTCTATTGTTGAGTCAGTGATGACTGAGTTTGTTTTGGTTATTAGATCTGATTTAAGGAAAAGTTTTTAAGTTTTTTTTATACATTAGGACCTGAGAACAATTGATTTACCCCCCCTCTCTGTTGTTCTAAATCATATTAACAATCACTAGGCAAGTGACCCTTTTTTCTTTTTCCTATGTGGAATCATCCTTTTTGAGGATTGTATCTTCATTATTATTTTTTTCTATTTTACTCATTTCAACACCCATTTGGTTGTCCCTTGGGCTAAAATTATCAAATGATTTTTTTTTTCTTTGGTATTCTTGTGTCATGTCCTAGGCATAGTTTATGTCATGGATAGCCCCTAGAATCTTGATGTACATCTTTTTGTCAATGCTTACATTATTGTATTTCTTCCTCCATAGCCTTGTATTCAGAGACCTACATAGCAATGATAATAAGAAGACTTGCGGTTCATTTTAATGATTTAAAGGTTTTCAAAGTTCCATGGTTTATATTTCAAATTAGGTTGCAAGCTAAAAAGATTGAAGGATTACCTAGGATGCAAAGGATGATAAACATATAAAAAAAATGTATTACTTGGTAACAAATCTTTGTCATTGAATCTAATTAATTTTGGATTATTAAAGGCAACACTTACTTTCTAGTGTCTTCTTTTTTATTTATAAGTATCCCATTATGGCCTGACCTTTGATGTAGATACAATGAAAAAGGGGTATCTCCTTAACCAAATTCACTCAATACTTAACTATTACAATCTTGCTATTGTGACCCCACTAGTAGGTAGTCACACTTATGTGAAAGAATATTTCAATAAAAACCACACTTAATAATTTCATGACCTACAAATGATTGAATAACTTGATGAACTAAAGAGATAGTGATTAGAGATCACCAATCTATCAAAGTGACATGTGAGATGATTAAATCAGTCAATATGTTATCATTGATGTTAATTAGTCTTGAATATACATATCATGATAGTTACAAAAATTTGAACATCTATAGAAGGAAGAAATGGTGAAGAAATGAGACATCAACATAAGGAAAAGATGGATATGACAAATAAGGATAATGTATACATTGGGTAACTTATTGACGAGTCTATGGTATTATATTGATGACTTGAGCATGTTACATTATTCTATTATGAAGATGAGATCAGAATTGAACAAGTTAATGTGGTCAGTAATTAAAGATTTATGTATACACTGAGTCAGTATTGTGTAAATTGAGTGACAATAATAATTGTGTTAGTTATCACTGATGCATTTAGTATTAACTGAGTATGGATGAAAACATTAAATGTTATAACAACTAACTAAAATTGCTGAGCTAGAAATTCCGTATGATTTCAAGGTAAGAGATGAAGTTTGTTACAAGATCCATGGATGAAAAAATTAAGAGAAGATCAAAGGGAAGAGAATAAAATGTGTTATTGGCACATATCCTGAGGAAAGTTTAAGTGGCAAAATGGACAAGGGAGATTAAGAGGCAAAATCTAATGGCTCATATGAAAATAGTTTAAAATTATATATAAGAGACATATAGCTCATTATTGAATTATGCTGGATGAATAGAGACTACAGAAGATTTCACGTGAAGACATTTTTCATGCATTCCTGATCAAACTGGTAACAAACATAACAGAGCTGCAGGCATAACCGAGCGTCAGAGATATATATACACTGAGTGAAGTAAGTTGAAGAAAATGATGAAGTGAATTAATTATTGATTAGAAGAGTTTTATGAGGTTAGTATAGATCTTAATACTTACAAATTGAGTTGTATTTGAATCAGATCACCACTATATCAGTTTAACTATTGTTATAGCAAAATATCTTAACTAAGTGGACTTACTAGTCTTATTGTATTTGTATATGACATTCATGGAATGTTAATTGTTATCTTGTTGACCCCATGGTGAATGCTGGTCAAAAGTTAACTATTAGTGATAAATCCTCTAGCCAAGTCACACCTATTTGTGTGCATTGTAACCTTTAATAGAGTTGGCTCCTAACCAAGATCACTTCAGAAGAGTGAAATATTTTGGGTTACCGGTCCCAAGTGGTTTTTCCCTTAGTAGGGCTTCCATGTTAAATCATTGTGTTATGTATTATTTGTTATGATTTTTTTTCTATCATACTTTACATATTGAAAATTGGATTGATCGGTAAAGAAAGTTTTAAAAATTACTGGTATTTGGTAAATGATAGACAAATAGGTATATTATCTTACTAAGTCACTTAAATTGTTGAAAAAGTTTGATTAAGTACATCTGAGAGTTTGGGACTATAGGATAACTGATTTAACTGATTCACCCCCCCCCCCTCTCAGTTATCTAACAACTGGTATCATAGCCATATTGGTTGTTTGGATGAAAGTTCCAAGGACTTGAGAAAAAGATCACAAGATGTATAAAAGAGAAGTACCTAAGATGAAAAAATATAACTTCTCGACATGGAAAAGTAGGATGAGGCTTCACATATGTAGAATTAGAGAATCTTCTCTTCATCTCCTAGACAATGGCTACATACAATCGACTATTGGACCTTTGACAGTTGATTAGCTAAGAGACAGACATGAACACAATATAAAAATGATAGAGATTATTGCTGCTCTATTTGATGCAAAATTTGAAGATATCAAAGCATGCACTACAACAAAAGAAATCTGGGAAAAACTTGCACTAGTTCATGCTAGAGATGTAAATGTAATGAGGGCCAGAGGTGAAAGTCTAAGAGGTAGATTTGATGATATGAAGATGAAAGAATGTGAAAACATCACACAATAATCCATCTATATCAAAGAGGTATTCAATGTTATCCAAGGAGTAGGAGGTATTATTTCTAAAGAAACAGTTGTGAGTAAAATACTTAGAACCTTACTGCCTATCTATTCTATTAGAATATCTTATATTCATGAAATGAGATCTACACCTGATAGTACCCTTACACTTGATAGTCTAATTGGTAAGTTGACTACTTTTGAGATAAATAACTATGAAAATGGTATTGTACTAAATATTGAGCATGTATTTATGTCATCCCTAAAGATTTGAAAGTCTAGCAGTTAGCATACCATAAGAAATGAAAGTGGCATTGATAGTGAAGATAGCTTGATGAGCTTGAAGAGCTTATGGTTAGAAGACTTCAAAAAGGTAAAGGAAGGTATAAAGGAAAGCTACCTCTAACATGTTTTAATTGTAAATAAATTGGCCATATTGTTGCTAGATGTTCTAATAGGAAAGAAGAAGATAAAGACAACAACAGATCTAGTGAAGGAAAGTTTGGTAGAAGAGATAACCAAGATCACAGAGGAAACTGACACTATTATAGAAGAAACAACCAAGACAACTGAGACTACAAAGAAAAAGGAAAGACATGTTACCTTGTTGATGATGATGATAAGGGAACTGACACTGATACTGATGAAAAACTTGAAGTGGTATTTAATGCAATGAAAGAAGATTAAGATCAAGAAGAAAGGTATGTAGGGACAACACTTATATCTAAAGTTAGAAAGAATGATACATGGATTATTGATAGTGGTTGTACACATCATATGACTGGTGATGAGGATAAATTTGAATACCTTGAACACTATAATTGAGGATCTGTTAAAATGGGAAATGATACACCTTATTTAGTAAAAGGAAAAGGATCTATCTTGTTGAATGATAAGATTAGATGTGAGAATGCATATTGGGTGAAAGGACTTAACTATAATCTATTGAGTGTAGCACAACTGAATAATTTAGGTCACGGAGTTTCATTTGAAAGTAGAAAGGTGAAAATCTATGATGGAATTGGAAAACTAGTCGGTACTCATGAACAATCCAAAGGTAATCTATTCTATCTTGACAATATTGAAACTTCTTATTTTTTTACTAGAAATGAAGATGTGTGGTTGTGGAATAAGGAACTGTGTCATGTGAATTTTGGTAGCATGGTTAAGATTAGTAAAAATAGAAGAGTTAGCTTGATTTACCAAGTCTAACTAATCCTAACCATGTCATGTGCAATCAATGTTAGAAATGAAAAATGACTAAATCTAGTTTCAAAAGAAAAGACTATTCTTCTAAAGGTATTTTGGAGCTAGTGTAGACCAACTTATGTGGTCCTATGAAAAATTAAAGCTATTATGGTGACAAATATTTCATTCTATTTATTTATGACTACTCTAGGATGACGACAGTTATGTTTTTAAAAGAGAAATCTAAAGCTTTCAAATTGTTTAAGTGGTATAAAGCTAAAGTTGAAAAGGAAACTAGGAAATTTTTAAAATACTTAAGATCTGATAGAAGAGGTGAGTTTATTTCTAATGAATTCACTAACTTCTATAATGAGCATGGAATTAAAAGACAAGTTTCTACACTGAGAACACCACAACATAATGGTATTGTAGAAAGAAGGAACTGATCTATAGTTGACTATGCTAGAACACTAATGATTGAGAAAAATGTTGCATAAATGTACTAGAGAGAAGTAGTTATCACTTCTATATACATCTTGAACTGAGTTCAACTTAAAAAAGATACAAATAAGACATCTTATGAGTTATGGTTTGGCTACACACTGAATGTAAGTTATTTTAGAATTTTTGGAAGTAGATTTTACATTCTAAAAGATGATAGAAATGGTAAATTTGATTGTAAAGTTGACAAAGGAATATTTCTAGGATATTCTACTAATAGAAAAGCATAAAAATGTTTGAACAAGGATACTAACAAAATGATTGAGAGTTCGAATGTGAAAGTTGATGAGTTTACTGAAAAGAATAATGAAGAAAGCATGAAGGAACTAGAAGACTATGGTAGGTTTACATATATTAAGCATCCAAACTATCTACCCAAGCCACATAATGAGTCTATCGAGCGATGGGAAAATGCTACTGAGAATCATAAAATACTGATGAAGGGTGCTCCCCTTAATACCACAAACACGTTACAGATATAGAGAAACAACAACAATATGCAAGAACAGAAAATTGGCTTCTTATTATCTCCACAAATGTGGAATTAAAAACTTTCAGAATTACAATATGCAAAGCCACATGGGCATTCCTTACAATATTCTGTAGGACAAAGCCTCGAACTATTACCCAGATCTACTATCCAGAACTATTCTGAACTACCTAAGACAATAATACAGCCTTCCTTATATAGGCAATTTTCCACCGCCTGGGAAGGTTCCACAATTTTAGCCAATAAGGCCGACCAAACTTAGAATTATTTTATTTTACATTTTATTACATCATAGTTGGCTCAAGATAACCTTTGAAACCCGAACAGAAATTTTGAAGAAAATTATTTTTCACCATTTCAGGTGGCCCAACTTTCGAAGACCATAAGTCATCACCAGTTGACCCGATCGGCTATTATAACCCCATTTCGGAAATGCCACGAAGCGCTCTACAGGTTTGACCAGCGCAAGCACCTGTCACCCAAATTTTTGACCTCATCCGGGGCCTCTAAAGCCTTCAAAACTGAGTTCAAAGTTTCTGTACCCTGCTGCCAAAACCGAAAATCTTCAATATCTTCCAATATACACTGGATCTGGCAATGAAACTTTACTGGCAGACTTATATGACCAAAACGAACCTCCAAGAAAGAAATCAGATCATTCTGAGCACATACGAAAATTACCAAAAATAGTAACTTTCCATAAATAGAAGCTCTGCACAAAATAGCCCTTATTGAATACAAAAATAGAAATATTTTTGGGTGATGCAAGATTGCTCTTACACCCAGGATGCTCCTGCATCAAATACAAATTGAGAACTAGGAAGATGCTACCAAAGAATAAAATGAGCCTGAACCGAATGATGATAAAAAATAGAAAGTAAGTATAGGTAATATTTGTTAGAAGGAACCATCCATAGAACCAAATCATTGGAGACAAGAAAGAAGACATGATGACAAGAAGTATGTTAAGATAGAACACATGTTTAGTTTGTGAATTTTAGTCTAAGAATGTTAAAGATGCACTTGAGAATGATGAATGGGTCGAAGAAATGAATGAAGAAATTGAAAAAATAGTGAAAAATAAAACTTGGACATTAGTACCAAGACCGATTGATAAAAATGTAATTGGTACTACGTGGATTTTTAGAAACAAGTTAAATGAGAATGGTGAAGTGACTAGGAACAAGGAAAGACTTGTATGCAAGAGATATGCACAAGAAGAAGGAATTGAATATGGTGAAACTTTTGCACCAATAGAAAGACTTGAAGGAGTTTGAGTATTACTTCTTAGGAATGGGAACATTGAGAGGGGAGGGTGAATCAGTGTTCACTATAATTTAAGTTTTTACTTTAATCTTTATGTTGAACTTAAATGATTAAGTACTGGATTAAACATCCACATAAACATGAAATATGAAATTAGAACATGACACCAATATGGTTATGGGGAAACCCAAATAGGTAAAAACCCCTGTGGAACTTGATACCCACTAATATTTTGCACTAGTGTTTTGTGATCCTTGTTAGAAGATCCTTTACCCTGTTAGGAGTAGATTTACAATGCTTTAAGTACAATAGACCTTGTTAAGGGTCGGATCCTATTAGGAGTCTTTTACAATGATCCCTGTTAGGGGAGTAGAGTCACTATCCTAGAGCTCACTGCTCAAATGGTGAATGCTACAACCTTCTGAATTTAGATATACACTATATCTATAGGTGAACTGTCACTTTGACACTGCTTGTATAATCAGTTCCTTTGGTGTGCTAATGCTTTGACCTCTTGCAAAGCTCTAATACATCTTATGCTCTCTTCACATAATTATGCTCTACTTATCACAACTCCACTGCAACTTTCATACCAAATACAATGGGCGCATCTTATATTTATACACTCATACAAACAAAATAATTAGGTTGGCCCTATAACTAATTACAAACAAAACTTCCAAATGAATTGGCTTAAGTGCGCTTACAATTATACATATAAACATGTTGGCAACCTAAATAAAATGGGTGCATAGCCTTTACAACATTAAATTATAATCATAAACCAAAATGATAATTGTTGGCTCTATGCTTTGTTCTTTGCTAGCACACACTGGCTATGCAACTTCAATTGACTATAACTTTCACATCTTTGCATAGCTACTTATGCATTCACAAACTAAGCATAAGTATAGTCTAACAAACTTAACTTCTAGGGCACATACCATAATTCATCTATACACACGTGTGTTGATGCTCTGAGCTATAGGAACTCTGTACACTATCTAGTCTTCAACACTTAGCTAATTTCTAATCTTCTCATTAGGTGCGCTGACTCCAAAATATTATATGACTTTTTTTCCATAATGACAACACTATATCTAGTCATATACCTCAGTGTAGACAACTTGCCAATGATCTCCCCCTTTGTCATTGATGGAAATAAAGGAATATGGCCAAGTTGCTAACTGTCCCTTAACACAAAAGCTTTTGTCTTCTATACATTTTTATACACAATCTTATATCTCCATATACATATATATACTTCATATTCTATACACAACTCCCCCTTTGACATTAATGACAAAGGTGTATCAAAAACTATATATACACATACTTATTTTGGGAAAACATTTGGCTATGCAATCTTGAGGTTCTAGATCTCCTTCTTCCAAAAGGTTATGAGAGAGTTAACTATCTATAGATGGATGCATAATCCATATTGAAGCTTCTCCATCTTCTCCAAGTCATTTATGGGACCATGATCATAAGTTACCATGGTGGCATCAATATCCTTTATATTCTGATTGAGGATGTCTAAAGAGGGTGCAAGACTATTCCTTAACTGAGTCTATCTGGACCTTATCCTTGTTACCTCTTTTTCTTCCTTCTCAATCTTGTCTATCTATGCTTGGTAGACACTGTTGCACATGTTCACATCTATGGATGTTTTTGTTACTAAATTCTTCACCTGCTCAATCATTGCTTCTACCTCTTTTATCTTCTTGAAATGAGCATCAGTGAGTTTATCTTGGTCCATGCACTCTACAATGATTCTTCTTCCTTCATCAAAAAATTCTTTTAGTGATGCTTGACCAGACTTAAGAGAATTCAAGTCTAATGCAAAGTTTTTCATTAGTTCATTAAGTCTCTTCTTTAAGTACTTCTCTTCTGCCACTATGGATGCAGATTCTTCTAGGCTAGAAACATTGCTTTTGAACTATGAGATGATTGTACTCACATCATTAGTTGAATGTACTTTTTGTACTTTCTTATCTTCTAGTAGAAAACTGCTCAAAATGTTTATTGATTCTACTAGGAGAGGATTCCTCATAACTTGTTTTTCTTTTTCCTTCTCCATAGCCAAGACGTTGAACTTAATCAGGTCTTCTTCTTTCCAGGAGTCCAAACTACTTGTGTCAGGTGTCAAACTTGACAACAATGCTGAGGATGGAGTGATGGGAGTGTTATCCATCACTTCTAGTTTCACTATGACTACTTCAACATAAGTTTTATCTTTACTTTATTTTTCATCTTCTCTTCTTTTCTTCTCTTCTTCTTTCTCATCAGATATTTCTTCAATAAGCACTTATTTTTGCTGAGTGGGAGGTGTATTGCTGCATAAGATTTTATCTTCTTCAGTACTGACAAATGCTTCATCAAACTTGTCCAAATCCTTATTAGTAGCCGCCATGGATATATCTACATTATGTATGATAATAGTGTTGTCTTTGTGTGATTTTGAGATGGGCGCAGACTTTTTTATCTCTATTTGAGTTTTTTATATGGGCATTGAGTCTTGAGGACCTATCATTGGTACATTGAAGGTCTCTATAGATTTTTCTTTCTCACTAGGTGCATGAGTGATGGGCACAGAAGGAGGTCTCATGCATTATTCTAAGAATACTTTCCCAAAGGCCTTCTCTGTTTCCTTTTTTATCAACTCAAAGTCTTTGTTCATAATGTGTAGAGTCCTTGTCTTTTTCCTTAAGTGTGGCTTCACCAAATTTAATATCAGTGCCTTTTCTTCATTAGAACATACTGGAAGAATACCTTCTAATACCTTTTCTCTGATCCTTAGATCTTCTTCATTTTCTTGTCTCTTTTGGTATTCTAAATAATCCCATACTTTATTTGGAATAGAGGTCTTCAATTCAAGAACTATCTTCTTGAACTTGATCATATGTTTGATAATGATACTATGTATTTCTAATTTGTCAATCTCACTGTATGATTCATAATGCTTCCCTACTTGATCAATTTTTCCCTCATCAACAATTCTTGTATTCAAAACTTTAAGGCTTAGTCTGAATCCAACCTTGGGAGGTGCTTGAATGTTTTTCTTGCTCCTTGTTTCTCACAAGGATGGATGACTAGTGCTAGTTTCTTTCTTCCTCTTGTATACTGGCTTGTACTCCGGAGGAGTGGTAAGGTCAATAGTAGCTTTAGGCGCAAAAGGAATATTATCTTCATTACCCTTCTGACTGTCAATTTTCATCTTCTTCATCTTGGGATCTTCTTTTTCTTCCTCTTCTGCTATGCTTTTCAATTCTAAGGAAATCTTTTCATCCCTTGCTTTATCAAGGTCTTCTTGAGACACACCATGTATTCTCAAGATATCAGATGTGACCTTAGCAACATTTCTTTTAGTTGCAACACTATTTATCTTAGCATCAACTTCTCTTGTCTTTTCCTCATAGGTTCCCCACCTAGGTTCATTAGGATCTTTGGGGGCTGACAGAAGTACCTACGCATATGCTTCAAGGACCTATTCCTCTACCTCATAGCCAAGTGGATGAATCCACTTAGTTCTTGGTTCAACAACTTCCATATATGTAGTGTTTGTCTCCACCATAAAGCATATTGAATCCTTATACTTTTCCACAATATTTTCTAAAATCCTGTACCTCATCTACATCTTAGCCCTAAAGGTCTTTAATTCCAATATGATATCATCTCTTAGTGTTCTTTCTATGCATGTTTTGTTTGATATCTGTGGCATGGTAGGAATGGACTTCTCCAAATATAAATCTGAAACTCTTCCAACTATATGAAGGTACATATAGATGATTAGGGACCCAAACTTGAATATCTTTGTCTTGTCATGCTTGATAGCTTTGATGTTATCAATCAACTATGTGCATAAGATCTCACACAAGTTGAACTCTCCATATTCCTTTACAAGTCAGATGGCTACTAGAATAGTGCTCACAGGCACACTATTCACCTTGCTAGTGTGATGAAATCTATATCCTAGTATCATTGACATCGATTTGATGTCTGCTTTCTTAATAGGATCAATAGTCGTACAATGCCTATCGCTCCTTGACTTGCATTCTTGCTCCACTATTTTCCTAACATCCTTGCCCATAGGAAGGATGACACCTATCCTAGAAAGGCCTGTCATCTCATGTATCAGATCACTTGTGATTCTTACTAGTACATTTCCAATCGAAAATAGATCATCATGGATTCTGCTCAACAAGATCTTTATCAATTTTGTCTCATAGAATTCATATGTGGTAGCATACTCAAAAATAGGGTGATCATTCCATTTGGTGTATTCATCAATGAATGTTTTATCTAGTTTCAACATGGTATCCATGTGTTCCCTTAACCTATCTAGTCCAACAAGTTCTTTCTTATAGTAGATGTAAGCCCTTATGTCTTGCACATGCATGACGCCCATAGGCATGTAGGAGAAGGCTCACTCTAAATCATCTAGGGTTGATTTAAATGGGTGCCTCTTGAAAACATATATTTTCTTCTTAGTGACATCATAAACAATGGGAGTGGCCATGAAATACTTGATAATTGCTTTCTAATTGATCTCTGAAATGATTTGATGACTTTCGAATTGGCACAATGAACTAGGGTTTCTACAACTGATCAAATACACTGTAAACAATGATAGGTCAATCTCAAAATCTTCACAACAACTTCCAAGGCCCAATATTCTCTTCAATCACTCTGAATTTGAATGCAATGGGTGAACAAACAACTTTTTGTGTACTTAAAGTGATAAATTCATGATTAATGCAAGTCATGTAAACTAGGCTGTCACTTCAAATTTTCAAACTTGAGTGCTCTTGCACAAAGGTTCCTATACACTCCAAAAGCTTAAGTCCAAAGGTGCATACTCTGAGGATGAGTATACTAGCCATGTAGGGGTCTACAGCTAAATTAACTCCCCATATGACCTTGAGGGCCATTCATGCAGATGTAGAGGGTGCATCTACTGAAAATGCATCCAATAGATTCTCATAATCTTTGTCCTTCTTTCCTTCTGACTAAATCAAGCTCACATCCTCTAAGGCATTCAAAAACTTGACTTCTTCAAGTTCCAAAACTAGCTCTTTGGTCTTCTTAGGGATTTCTTGACCTTGCATCCTTGATCTACAGAACTTTGAGATATGTCCAGCCTTGTTATAGGAGTGACAAATGACTGGAGGTCTATTATTCCTTGGCACATTGACATGAGTCACCATTTTGCAATGTTTCACTAAGTGACCATTGTAGTTACATATCTGACATGTAACATTCTGAGAGCTTCTTGCATTGGTCTGATTTTGACTTCTTTAATCATGTTGAATTATGTTCTTCTTACTAGTCTTGCAATTTATTACTCTATGAACAAATCTATTACATGAATAATAGTAACCATTAAAAGGTATTACCTCTATATAGTTCCTTGCAATATGTCCATGCTTGTTACATGCAAAATAGGTGTGTTCTATAGGCTTGCGCTCATTCTTAGGAGGACCACCATTGTCTTTGGTTTGATCTTTAGTCTTCTTAGTATCAACAGAGTCTTTTTGTGTCTCCTTTCTTGCTCGCATACTATCAATCTAATTTTGTGCTTCATTGTATCCAATACAGTTAGTGTCTCCTTTGACTCTTCTTGTATACAACTAAGATTCTATCAAATCATAATTGGTGTGAAATTTTTCAATGTGATTCTTTGCTTCTTTTAATTCAGATTCCAATCTTTCTTTTTAATTCCTCAAATCCAACGTTTCCAAATTGGCTTCCCTCAATTCCTCATTGAGTTGAAGGTTCTCCTTGACCTGTTCATTATAGACATCTTGATTGTTTATCAGTTTGTCATCAAATTCTTCAAGCTAACTCAATAAGGATGCATTTTTTTCATTCAACTTCTTGACTTTTTCTTCAAGATCGCTATTAGAGCATCCTTTCAAATCCTTTCTTAGTCTTTTGATAACTAATTGAGCATCACTAAATTTTTCTTTTAGTTCTTCAATTTCTCTTTCTGAACTATCCAGGTCTTCAAGAGAAGCTTCAAGATTCTTCTTCAAATGTTTCATTTATTCTTTTTCCATGATTTCCTCAAGTGGTTAAACTTCTTTGCTGAGGACCAGAGCTTTGATACCAAATTTTATCAATGGAAACACTGAGCAGGGGGGTGAATCAGTGTTCATTGTAATTTAACTTTTTACTTTAATCTTTATGTTGAACTTAAATGCATAAGTACTAAATTGAACATTCACATAAACATGAAACATGAAATCAACATGACACCAATATGGTTATGGGGAAACCCAAATAGGTAAAAACCCCGATGGGACTTGATACCCACTAATATTCTGCACTAGTGTTTTGTGATCCTTGTTAGAAGATCCTTTACCCTGTTAGGAGTAGCTTAAAAATGATTTAAGTATAGTAGACCTTGTTAAGGGTCGAGCCCTATTAGGAGTCTTTTACAATGATCCCTACTAGGGGAGTGGACTCACTATCCTAGAGCTCACTGCTCAAATGGTGAAGGCTACAACCTTCTAAATTCAAATACACACTATATCTATAGGTGAGCTATCACTTTGACACTACTTGTCTAATCAATTCCTTTGGTGCCCTGATGCTTTGACCTCTTGCAAAGATCTAATACATCTTATACTCTATTAGCATACTTTTTCTCTGCTTATCACAACTCCATTGCAACTTTCATACCGAATACAATGGGTGCATCTTATATTTATACACTCATACAAACAAAATAATTAGGTCATCCCTATAACTAATGAAAAACAATGCTTCCGAATGAATTAGCTTAAGTGTTCTTACAATTATACATATAAACATATCAAGAACCTAAATACAATGGACGCATGGCCTTTAAAACATTAAATTATAATCACAAACCAAAATGCTAACTATCGGCTCTATGCTCTGTTCTTTGTTGGCACACACTCATGTGCAACTTCAACTGACTATAACTTTCACATCTTTTCATATCTACTTATGTGTTCATAGACTAAGCATAAGTATAATCTAACAAACTTAACTTCCAAGGCACATACCATAATTCATTTGTACACACATGCGCTGATGCTCTAAGCTGCAAGAATTCTATACACTGTCCAGTCTTCAACACTTAGCTGATTTCCAATCTTCTAATTAGGTGCGCTGACTCCAAACTATTATATGACTTTGTTGCCATAATGACAACACTATATCTAGTCATATACCTCAGTATAGACAAATTTCCAACATTAATTACATATGCTACACATGAGGGATTTAAAGTATATCAAATAGATGGGAAATCAACATTTTTGAATAGAATTCTTGAGGAAGAAGTCTACATAGAACAATCCAAAAGTTTTGTTGATCCAAATAAGAAGAACATGGTATGTAGATTACAAAAAGTAGACTGAAACAAGCACCAAGAGAATGGTATGAAAGATTACATGCTTATCTTATTAGTATTAGATTTGTGAGGACAAGTGACAATAGTAATTTGTACATGAAAGGAGACAATAATGACAATATTTTGATAGCTAAACTTTTTATTGATGATATAATAGCTGGAGGACATGATAATATTTGCAAATATTTTATCGATGAAATGAGAAAAGAGTTTAAAATGTCAATGTTTGGAGAGATCAAATTCTTTCTAGGTTTGCAGATTATATAATAGAATGATGGGATTTTCATCACACAATCAAAATACACCAAGGAAGTGTTGAAATTTTTTGGCATGGAAGATTCAAAACTAGTAGGAACACTAATGGTGATAGGATGTAAGTTAAAAAATGATGATGAATCAATCAAGGTAAATCAGACACTATATAGATGAATGATTGGAAAAATGATGTATGTGGTACATAGTAGACTTGATATAGCATATGCATTTGGGATTGTAGCAAGATTTTCTGCTAATCCTAAGGAATCACATATAGTTATTGTTAAAAGGATTCTGAGATATTTGAAGAAAACTGAAGATTATGGTTTATGTTACAAAAAGGAAGGCAATTTTGAACTAAGAGTTTACACTGATGCAGATTGGGCTAGAAACATTGAAGACCAAAAGAGCACAACTGGTGGAGCATTCTTTTTGGGGGAAAGACTTGTAACATGGATAAGAAAGAAACAAGCGTGTATTTCTTAGTCTACTACTAAAGAAGAGTATGTTGTTGCTGCAACTAATTATTCAAATATTACATGGATAAAACAATTGTTGGAAGGAATGAATGAGGTGATCACTGATCCAGTGATTATATATGTTAGAAAGTAAAGATCCCCAAGATAACTAAGAGGGGGGAGGTGAATTAGTTATCTTATAATTAAACCATTTATCAACTTCAAAATAAACTTCAACAAATTTAAACCATATAATCAATGCAGTAACCAACCATAGAAAGATAATCATACACAATGAGACAATAACACAAGATATGTTAACTAGGGAACCTCTTGATCAAAGAGTAAACCCTGGTGGGAATGATGCCCACAAAATGATGCACTAATATGAAAGTTCCTTGTGAAAGGATGGACCCTGTTAGGAGTCTTATGAAATACATTTTGTACATATGAATCTCTGTTAGGAGATTTTGAATCCCTGTTAAGAGTTATGGAAGACAGAAGGACCCACTGCCCAAACAACTTCAAGGAAAGATCTCCGAACTCACTATCCAATAGATCTTAGGATTATAAAAATAGAATAATATGAAATATGTTACCTCCTTCATACTATGCCAAAATTTCACTCTATGCTACATTAGATCTCAATCACTGATCTCTGTACTTTGCATGTCTTCCTTCACAACTGAATTAGCTCTTTTCTTTACTTCATGCATATCTTCGCATCACAAATTTCACAATTTCATATCACAACTATTAAAATCCCCATTCAAAACAATGAAAAAATTCCTTCCTTTATATTACACTCAAATAATTACAAATGAGTCGGCATCCAAATACAAAATAATAAATCCAACACGCTACATCAAAATTACATAAAACTGTCGGCTTCCAGATACAATAACTTTCCAATCGTGTGACCTTGAATTTTGTATTGTGAACCAAGTCACCATCAATGAGTCTCAAACTTCCATTTAACTACACAAAATCAGATTCCATCCTAGTTAGGAGATATCCTCCGATTACCAAAAACTGCTACTCAGGAACACTGCCAGAATATTGCTTCCACCAAAATGCTTATAACTTTCATGAATGAATGAATTTATTTTTGTGCTCTTAACCATAGGTTAATAACACACCAAAGAACATACCATCAACTACACATAATCCCAAATGAAATATCCCATGTGTGCAAAACAAAACTGTGCCTGCTACTCCGCTAATTTCTAGAATATCACTGTGTTGACATCAATGACAATCATAGTCATGAATGCAACAACCACTGCTACAAAATGGCTGCCAAAGGCTTCAAAATTCATTCCTAATAATCTCCCCCATTGGTATTGATTGAAACATAGGTGAAAAACATCCAATGTTCCAAAAATCCAATCAGTGCTGCTCAAGTGCTCTGTTGCTCTTCATCAATCAAATCTTGCTTCATTATCATGTTCAATCTCTCCAAAAAATGTATTTCCTCAATATTTTTCATGATTCTCTTCCCCATTGACATCAATGATAGAAATTCGATCACTATGTCAAATAATATCTCAATGTCAAAGGACACTATTAGAAAATACATTCACAAGAGTCCTCATGACTCAGCTCAGATACACATACTCCCCCATAGAGGAAGTACCAACATCCAGTCTAGAAGAAGGATAGGTGCATAAACCACTAGATGGATGCAACCATCTACATCTTTACTCAGGAGTACGTTGGGGCATAACCCCAAGCATACCTCTAAGATACTCAAATGTATCCTTCGGCAAGGGCTTAGTAAATATGTCTTCTATCTATTCCTTTGTGCTAGTGTACTCCAATCTGACTTCTTTATCTACAACTTTTTCTCTTAGAACATGATTCTTGATCTCTATATGCTTAGTCTTAGAATGCAATACAGGATTCTTAGACATACTAATTGTATTGGTATTGTCACAATGTATGACAATAGGCTTATCAAACTTAATTCCAATATCCTTCAACATTTGCTTCATCCAAATTATCTAGTTACAATTGTTTGCTATTGGTACATACTCTGCTTCTAATGTACTTTGTGAAATACAATTCTTCTTCTTGCTTAACTAAGAAACTAATCTTCCTCCAAGAAAAAAGGCTCCACCACTGGTGCTTTTCTTATCATCAACACTACCTCCCTAATCAGCATCTATATATGCACATAGGCTAAAATCATTAGATTTCTCATACCATAATCCATAGTCCATTATGCCTCTAAGATACCTTAATATCCTTTTTACTACTGCATAGTGTGCTTCTCTAGGTTCTGCTTGAAATCTTGCTACCATTCCAACTGAATGTGCTATATTAGGTCTAGTGTATGTCAAGTACAATAATCCACCAATCATGGATCTTTATTTCTTTTGTTCAACTACTGGTGTTTCATCTTTAATAGATATTTTATGTCCTATAACCATAGGTGTTCCAACTAGTTTACAATTCTCCATACCAAATATTTTCAACAAATTAGTCAAGTACTTTGACTGACTTATAAAGATGCCATTATCACTTTATGTTATCTGTAATCCCAAAAAATATTCATCTCACCAATCATACTCATTTCAAATTCAATCTTCATTTCATCAGCAAATTTGTCACTAGCTTCATCTTCTCCTCCAAAAATAATGTCATCAACAAAAATAACTATAACTAACAATCCATTCTCAATTTCTTTTGTGTACAAGTTACTATCAGTTGTTCCTTTTATAAATCCCAATTTTAACAAATACTTATCCAATCTAGCATACCAAGTTCTAGGTGCTTGCTTTAGTCCATACAATGCTTTCTTTAGTTTGCATACCATGTCTCCTTCTTGAGTCAAAGGAAAACCTTCAGGCTGCTCAATGTAGAATTCTTCTTCCAATTCACCATTTAGAAATGCTGACTTCACATCCATTTGATACACTTTGAATTTCTTAAATGCTGCATAAGCCAAAAACATTCTTATTGCTTCAAGTCTTGCCACAGGGGCAAAGGTTTCTTCATAGTCAATTCCTTCTTGCTGCGAGTATCCCTTACATACCAATCTTGCTTTGTTTATTACTACTTCTCCTTGTTCATTCATCTTGTTTCTAAATACCCATTTAGTTCCAATCACATTCTTGTCTTTAGGTCTAGGGACCAATTCCCATGTCTTGTTCTTCTCAGTCTGATCTAGTTCATCCTTCATAGCATTAATCCAATATTCATCTTCACAAGCTTCACTAGTAGATTTAGGTTCAATTTGAGAAATCAAACATAAATGTACCTTCTTTCTAGTCATAACTCCTCTGTCCAAACTTCCAATCACTTGCTCAACAAGATGATGTCTTGAAATATACCTGTTAGGTGTCATAGTCTTAGATCTTGTCTCAACTGTAGATTCTTCTCTATTTTCTTCAGCATGACTTTCATTTAATAATTCACTATCAGTCTCAAAAAATTGTTCAATAGTTTCAATATTAGGCTGAGGGTTAGTTCCTTCATTAGATTCATAATCAAGCATTCTTTCCTAAATTTTAAACTTCTCATCAACTTTCACATTTGCACTTTCAACAATAGTCTTAGTTCTCTTATTGTAACATCTATAAGCTTTTCTTTTCAAAGAATATCCAAGAAAAATTCCTTCATCAATTCTAGGATCAAACTTTCCTATATCATCATCTCTCTTAATATAACATTTACTTCCAAAAATTCTAAAGTACTTAATTGAGGGTGCATGTCCAAACCACAATTCATAAGGTGTCTTTTCTGTGTCTGCTATGATTTGTACTCTGTTCATTGTATATACTATTGTATTCATTACTTCTCTCCAAAATGTCTTTTTCAAATCACTCTCAAACAACATAGCTCTAGCCGCTTCAGTCACTGATCTGTTTCTTCTTTCTGCAATACCATTTTGTTCAGGTGTTCTAAGGGCTGAAAACTATCTCTTAATGCCATGCACTTCACAAAATGTGTTAAACTCTTTAGAAGTAAATTCTCCTCCTCTATGAGATCTCAAACATTTAATCCTCATTCCTAATTCATTGTCAACTTTATTCTTAATTACCTTAAAATTATCAAATGCTTTAGATTTTTCTTTCAAAAATGCAATCCACATCATTCTTGTAAAATCATCAACAAGAATCATAAAATACCTTTCTCCATAGAATCCTCTAGTCCTAGTAGGACCGCTCAAGTCTGTATGAAAAATCTCCAACTTTTCTATAGATGTGAACTTCTTGCTAGGAAATGAACTCCTTTTCTACTTAGCCATCACACATTCCTTGCAAATCATGTTAGTAGGCTTCATGATCTTAGGTAAATCTCTTACTGCAATTGTAGAACTCACTTTCACAATATTATCAAAGTTTATATGACAAAAATTTCTATTCCATAACCAACTATCATCAATCTTAGTCATCAAACATGTCATCTCAGTAGGGTTCAACTGAAATACATTACCTCTAGTTCTAGATCCTGTTCCAATCAAATTTCTATCTTTATCCTTTATCACACAAGTTTTCTCAGTAAACCAAACTTGATATCCCTTATCAACTAACTATCTGACACTCAATAGATTATGTTTCAATCCATCCACAAAGTAAACATCATCAATATTAGTCTTTCCATCAAGAGTAATAGATCCTATACCTTTAACCAAACAAGGTGCATTGTTACCAACTCTAACAACTCCTCCATCATGATTGTTAAACTTTATGAACTTTCCTTTATCACCAGTCATTAGATGTGAACAACCACTATCTATAATCCAATCAGTTTTCTTTTCAACTTGGGAAACTAAGGTTTTTTCTTCTTTAATATCAGATTCAAAATTTTCTTCTTTAATAGCTACAAATCCTATGTTATCGAAGTTATCATTATCACTGTCACTCAAATGTCTTTCAATTCCTACTTCAATTTCTTCATCATTTGCATAATAACATTCTTTAGATCTTCTAGGCTTAAAATTGTTTCTATACTTCTTAACTCTCTTAGGAAACTTAGATGCAAAATGACCATATTCTTGACAAGTCCAACATTTAAAGATTTTCTTACCATCTAGTTCTCTTTTCACAAGCAAGGAAATACCTTCTTCAATCTTCTTATCTTCTTCATTTCTAGATCTTCTACTACTGGCATAATCTTGACTCACACCTATACTTCTTGAAAAAGTAGGTCTAATGCTAAGGGCACTAAATGTTGTCTCCATTCTAGGTAGTTCTCCTGATAATCTCAGATTCATCTCTGCTACTTCCAATCTTCCAAGAAGAGTCTCTCTTGAAAATTTCAGTGTACAAGCAATCACTTGTTCAATCATCTGTGTAGTCTACCTAAATACCGGTTTCAATGTTCTCAAAATCTTCCATATTACTTCATTCTTTATCTTTTCACCTCCACATGACTTTATTCCTGCAACAATTTCTGGCATCCTACCAATATAGCTTCTAACTGATTCATCTTCCATCATTCTTATGTCTTCAAATGCACAAATCCAATTATGTAACCTAGCTTTCTTTGCATGTTCATCACCTTCAAAAGTAGAATGTAAAGCTTTCCAAATATCATAAGATCTAGTTAAAAGTTTTACCTGACTATATTCATTCTCTAGAAGTGCTGATAAAAGTGCTTCTCTTGCAAGTATGTTACACATAAAGGTGTCTCTCTCATCATTAGAACAAGTCTCAAGTCTGTCTTCCTCAATGATAGTTCTGTCATTCTTTGTAATCAACCAATAACCTAGTCCTAAATACAATAGGTGTGTATTCATTTTCTCTTTCCAACTGTCAAAATTTACTCCATCAAATTTAGGGCTTTCTTTCCTAAAATTCACCATGGATCTCCTTAAGCTATTAAACTTTTCTTTCAAGGACCTGCTACTCTGATACCAATTGTTAGAAAGTAAGATATAATTGAGAGGGGGGGGGGTGAATCAATTATCTGATAATTAAACCTTTTATCAACTTTAACATCAACTTCAACAACTTTAAACCATATAATCAATGTAGTAACCAACCATAGAAAGATAATCATACACAATGAGACAATAACACAAGATATGTTAACTAGGGAACCTCTTGATCAAAGAGTAAACCCTGGTGGGAATGATGCCCACAAAATGATGCACTAATATGAAAGTTCCTTGTGAAAGGATGGACCTTGTTAGGAGTCTTATGAAATAAATTTAGTACATATGAATCCCTGTTAAAAGATTCTAACCCGGTTAAGAGTTATGGAAGACAGAAGGACCCACTACCCAAACAACTTCAAGACAAGATCTTTGAACTCACTGTCCAATAGATCTTAGGATTATTGAATAGAATAATATGAAATATGTTACCTCCTTCATACTATGCCAAAAATGCACTCTCTGCTACATCAGATCTCAATCACTGATCTCTGTACTTTGCATGTCTTCCTTCACAACTAAATTAGCTCTTTTCTTTACTTCATGCATATCTTCACATCACAACTTTCACAATTTCATATCACAACTATTAAAATCCCCATTCACAACAATGAAAACATTCCTTCCTTTATACCACACTCAAATAATTACAAATGAGTCGGCATCCAAATACAAAATAATAAATCCAACACGCTACATCAAAATTACATAAAACTGTCAGGTTCCAGATACAATAACTTTCCAATCGTGTGACCTCAAAGTTTTCACTATGAACCAAATCACCATCAATGAGTCTTAAACTTCCATTTAAATGCATAGAATCAAATTCCATCCCGGTTAGGAGATATCCTCTGATTACCAAAAATGGCTACTCAAGAACACTGCCATAATACTACTTCCACCAAAATGCTTACAAATTTCATGAATGAATGAATTTATTTTTTCACTCTTAACCATAGGTTAATGAAACACCAAAGAACATACCATCAACTGTGCATAATCCCAAATTCAATATCCCATGTGCGCAAAACAAAACTATGCCTACTACTCTGCTAATTTCTAGAATATCACTGTGTTGACATCAATGACAATCATAGTCATGAATGCAACAACCACTACTATAGAATGACTTCTAAAGGCTTCAGCATTCATTCCTAACAATATATTTTGATAAAAAAAGAGATATAAACATTTCCAAGAATCTAATGATGCATTTAAAAACAAGGCAGATATCTATTAAGTATCACTATTTGAGGGAACAATTACAAGAGAAGCAAGTGAAACTAGAATTTTTGAAATCTAAAGAGCAACTTGCTAAAATATTCACTAAGCCTTTACTGAAGGACACTTTTGAGTACTTGAGGACTAGACTAGGGATCCATCCCCTGTCTATGGGTCACTAAGGTGATCAGGAGGTTGCATCAACCTATATTTAATCATAAAATTATTCATGTTGATACACATAGCTCACACTTTAGGATCTCTAAGGTGTGAAAGAATTGAAGAAGCTAAAACAAAGACTTGTATATCAATACATGAAGGTACTTGATTTAGACCAAAAAATAGAGAACTAATTGGCTTCTGGAGAGCTGCATATTTTCTTTTGGCATTATTGTCAAAGGGGGGGGGAGAGAGAGAGAGAGAGAGAGAGAGAGAGAGAGTTCATATAAAATATCAGTTAGAAAGAACATAAAGAGAGAGACTTCAATGAAACATCTATCCACTACAAGGAAAGAAAAACTCATAGAACTGAAGAAAATCAAATCCGTAGGGAGAGTTTGCATGGAATGTTGTTTGTAGTGGTTAAACATATTAAATATCAAGTTAGGGAGATCTTACCAAGCTACAACATTTATCTATATAGTTGTAGAAAAAATATTTGGTATGGTATGGAATACTTCATATTGTTTGTATTTCCCTCAATGCCAAAGGGATAGATTGATAACCTACGACTAATTGAATATCTTGATGAACTAAAGAGATAGTGATTAGAGATCACCGAGCTATCAAAATGACAAGTGAGATGATTAAATCAGTCAATATGTTATCATTGATGTCAACTAGTCTTGACTATACTTATCATGATAGTTACAAACATCTTAACGTCTATAGAAGGATGAAATGGTGAAGAAATGAGACATCAACATAAGGAAAAGATGGATATGACAGACACAGATAAGGTATACATTGGGTACCTTATTGACGAGTCTATGGCATTATATTGTTGACTTGAGCATGTTACATTATTATATTATGAAGATGAGATAAGAATTGAACAAGTTAATGTGGTCAGTAATTGAAGATCTCTGTATACACTAAGTCAGTATTGTGTATATCGAGTGATAGTAATAATTGAGTTAGTTATCACCCACACATTCAATATTAATCGGGTATGGATGGAAACATTAAATTTACTAACAATTGACTCAAATTGCTAAGCTGGAAATTGCATATGATTTCAAGGTAAGAAATGAAGTTTGTTACAAGATACATGGCTAAAAAAATTTAGAGAAGATCAAAGGAAATAGAATGAAACATGTTATTCACACATCTACTGAGGAAAGTTTAAGTGAAAAAATGGACGAAGGAGATTAAGAGACAAAATCTAATGGCTGATATGAAAATGGTTTACACGTCTATATAAGAGACATATAATTTGTTATTGAATTATGCCAGATGAATAGAGACTATAGAATATTTCATGTGAAGAAATTTTTCATGCATTCCTGATTAAACTAGTTACAGACAGAACCAAGCTGTAGGCATAACTGAGCATCAGAGATATATATACACTAAGTGAAGTAAGTTGAAGGAAATGATGAAGTGAATTTCTTATTGATCAGAAGAGTTTTATGAGGTTAGCATAGATATGAATACTTACAAATTGAGTTGTATTTGAATCAGATCACTACTGTATTAGTTTAACCATTGTTACAACAAAATCTCTTAACCAACTAGACTTAACAGTCTTATTGTATTTCCATATGAAATTCAAGGAATTTTAATTATTATCTTGTTGACCCCATAGTGAATGCTGGTCAAAATTTAATTGTTAGTGATAGATCCTCTAACCAAGTCACACGTAATAGTGTTCATTGTAACCTTTAACAGGGTTGGCTCCTAACCTAGCTCACTTCAGAAGAGTGAAATATTTTGGGTTACCGATCCCAGGTGGTTTTTGCCTTAGCAGGGTTTCCACGTTGAATCATTGTGTTATGTGTTTTGTGTTATGATTGTTTTTCTATCATACTTTACATATTGCATATAGGATTGATCGGTAAAGATAGTTTTGGAAATTACTAGTATCTAGTAAATGAACAAACAAATAGATATATTATCTTACCGAGTTGCTTAAATTGTTGAAAAAGTTTGATTAAGTACATTTGAGAGTTTGGGACTGGAGGATAACTAATTTAACTGATTCACCCCTCCCTCTCTTAGTTATCTAGAATAAATAACACATATCCACCTATAACCAAACCCTTTCCCATTGGAAAATATCAAATGGTACATGTCTCTCGACTATGAAAATGTACTTGTAGCAACTCTTTGAAAGGGTATGTCTTATTGTTTTGATTCACTTTCTATACTGTGTAATGTTTGTCTCTTTTAATGTGTGTTGTCATGTGTTGTAATTCATTTAGATGCACTTTGGATCATGCTAAAAAATAATACTGGTGCGTCACAAGTAAAGGTAGGCCTGATGTACAATTAAGAATTGGGTCCTGGGCCATTGCTAGACAAACCATCTTCATAACATATCAAATTTTTGTTACATTATTTAATTCAATTAAGAGTGTATGTCTTGTGCTATTTTTAGTCTAACAAGAAATGTAGAGACCATTCCTAGTCCAATTGTACCTTCATTCATTATAATTTTATCTATTAGTTGTCCAAACTCAAAAAATAAAGCCGTAATAAGAAAATCTTGATAGAATTGGTTATAAGACCATTTTTATAGTAATTTTCCACTCCCTATTTCAAGAAGTATTCCATCTAGTTTAAGGGAATTTCTAAAAAATTAATAGATGTAATAGAAATCTCTACATTTGAGCCTCTATGAGCCTTGGATATTTGTAGCTCATATAATCTAATATTTTCCAACAACCATGTTTGTAATAGCAGAATGTTAAGCTGCCAACACAATCCATTTATTCTTATGACTATGTTTGATAGATAGGGTTGACCTTGTGTTGATCCTTGTTTTTCACAATGCTAGAATAAATGAAAAACTTCCTACTACACCCCTCCCTAAGATAGGGACTCCAACTACACACAACCCTTGTTTTCTCTTTGTCAATTTATCAGCAGATAAACCTTAGCGACCTTATCGATTTATTACATGTATGCATGACATCTATGTGTTTTTCATTTATCATAATTCTATATTCTTTCAAGAATAAGAATTTAAAATAAATAATTTGATAGAGGTTTAATAAGTTTTCTTGGATCTATGAATAAAAGATTAGACCCAATTGAATCCTACTAATAAATAAATTCAAATGGTCATATAAATTTTGACAAAAATGAATATTTTAATGTAAATAACATGTACTATTCATTCAAAAGAAAAACATTCTTACACAAGGAGTCACAAAGGAGCTGTTGAAACATGGTTTTTGCTAATTTTTCATATTAAGTTTACTGAATTATTTAGATTCACAATGGAGAAGTTTTATCAAAAATTTGTATGTGAAATTTTGTTTACACAAATATGTCATATTAGAGATTATGTTACTTACAAAGACATTGACAAAATAGAAATGAATAAAATAATGATATTCTCTAGATATATATGATTTCAACAAATGTTAGTGTTGCTAATTATTACATGATATTAGATTTGATGTTTTACAAATAAAATGAATAATTGCAAGAGCTTCCCTATTGAGTTATTTAGAATTTGATGTATTGTAGATAAAGATAAGTTGAATGAGGTTGAATATAGGTATCCAAAGGTTGTTAGACCATCACATATCATGTTCAAAGGGATTTATTAACAATCCTTAAATATTAACACATTTAACAACAACATACATCAAGAAGTGTGAAAAGATTTCTAGGGTTAAACATAGGCATCTCAATCAACCCACCTCATATGCAATAAAGATTCTAGTGTCCTCTTCAGAGATGTCCAAAACTTTGTCAGTGGTTTCTTCTAGAAATAATGACACTAAGAGGAACATTGGAGGATCTTTTAAATTGGATTGGAAAGGTGCCCTAGTTCTTGGGACCTAATATAATTCCTTAGGATTCATTATTCCATATATTTCCTACTCTAATGATGGGATGGAGATTAGTCAAGTAGATGATTTCATGGATAATATTGTATCCTCCATGCACTTTTATCTTGTTGGGAGATTATTTTCTATCTGACCTAAAATTCCCATGGTCTGTAGATGGGTTATAACCTATTAGAAGCTAAAGGGTAGCATCTTCATTTGTGTTTTTCCCAAGGGATTATTTTTGTTCAAGTTTACAATAAAGGAGGATCTTATTTTTGTTCTCTCTAGTTTGAGGACCTATTGAAAGCATTTCTTATCCATATCTAAATAAAAATTAGGGATTTATCTATCGTCTGAACTTCATAGGATGACTTTGGTTTAGGTGCATGTTTCTCACCTTCCACTAGAATCATGGAATGAACAAATTCTTCCTTGTGTTTGTAACTTCTTTAGCTAATATGTCATTGCGGATGTTGTCAGAAAAATTTAGGTTATTGTTTACACACTTTTATTTTAATCTCTCTATTAATAACTCCCTCGCTAACTTTATCACTTTAAATTCTAAATGGGGGAATGGAACCAATCATTTTTAAATGAAAATGTCACTTTCTACTACTAGAGATGTGCCAAGTGTGGTCATGTTATTACTGACTGTAAAGATTCAATGCCAAACAAATCCAAGTTGAAGGATAAATATTCTCCCCCCTTGATTTTTGAGAATGAATTACAAGAGAATCAAACATCCAAAGTTTTTGGTGATTACCCATTTATTGATGGTATTCTTGAGATAATGAAATCCCTAGACCCCTTGGTGTAGGAAAACGTAAAAGGGAATCAAAGTGTCTCCACCTTTGGTTCTCTAGAGGAAGGGGAAACCCCCCTCTCTAAGAGTAATGGCCATCCATCCTCAAGTGATGAACTCATTTTCGGGGAGGTAACTTTGAAATAATCAATGACAACATATAGTCTATTCACTCTCACTAATAAGGATGGTAATGTTGATTGATCATGAAACAAACCCAATTTTTAACAAAACCAAGCATAACCACTATGCTCAGGACCATCACTGAAAACATCATGCTAGAGCCCATCAACCTCCTTCCCAAAATCCTTCTTCACCTAAGATACCTATTGATGCTTTGAGCCCCTTTGAACAGCCCATTCATAATCAAAAGGAGGAGGTTAACTTAAAAAAGATAAAATTAAACAAAAATGATAACTCTATTTGTATCTTGGATTCTATCACAATTAATTTGGATGAAAAAGATACCCTTGATAATGATGTTCCTAATGCAACTAATAATGATACTCATGCTATTGAATCTAATGATATATTTGAGCTCCTTTATGTTAATCATGATTTATTAGTGATATTTTAATGATAATTATCTCTTAATCCTAGTGACAAATAAATTAACTGACATTCACATCATGTTCCTTGTTTGGAACTTGTTAGGGGTTTTTATTGTAGGATGAAACTTGGAAAATGTATGGGCTTGATTCTTAGTTAAAAGGGACTCCAAGTTTGCAAGAAAAGCCTAATTGATGAGGATTGGATAAGATCCTCCTTCTACTTCAAGCTCCATAAGACTCAAGCGGGTGTTGCCTCAAATGGGTTACTATGTTTCAAGTAATCTTTTGATAGGTGGATTATGTTCTTCACTATTATGCTATTGTGTTACTCCAAACTACTTCCATGAAAGATGACTCTATAAATAGTTGAGAATATCCTAATGCAGAATCTAATAAGAAATACTATAAATGTAATAGCATAGATTAGTGGCATAAGGACATTCATCAATCTTCTTTTTCTGAGTTCAACTCAAGGAAGGATAACCTCTTGATTCTTTCTTTAAGGAATCACTAAATATGAACAATACCACTTAGACATAGCTCTATCAAAGTATAAACACAATTCTTGAAAATAAAAGTACTGGTAGCGAAATGAATTTTGATTCTTCTAAGGATTGAAAAAAGATAAATTTTAAGAAAAACACACTTCAAACCAGTGCCTAAATCGAAAGGGAAAAAGAGTCCTAAATGCAAATCCACAAGTCTATTTCAAAGAAATATAACAGTATGCCTTACATACAATCTGCAATCTGCATAGGATGCCCTACAAACTATTTTGTCAATCTAATATTATTACTATCAATATCCCCATAGATATATTTACTCCCTGAAATTGATAACAAGGATTTTAATTCTCTCCTTGAGAGAATTTCATAGTCAATTATAGAAGTTTCTTAACAACTAGTATATTTTAAATAACTTACACATAAAACATACAAGAGAAAATACAAAAATAGAGAGATAATAACAACAAGAAATAGAAATTACAGCATATTTATATTAAAGAAGACTTGCAATTTACATAAGAAAACTCATGCTCAAAAATGTAGACACAAAGTTCAGAAGTCTGTTCTGTAGCAATTGTACTTGGATTTTTCTATTATCTTTGATCCCCCCTTTAAAACAAGAAAACAACTCTAAATATACCTCTGGTTCAACCATCTTGGAATTCCCTTATTAATGAGAATGTAACAAACTTCAGATGGTTGAAACCCTAACCCTAAAGAGCATAAAAGACAAGATACAATAAGTCATCAGGTGGTGGAAAGAAAAAATTATGTTGGTTTGTTCTGCATCCTGGATCGCTGATTACTAACACCTTTGTCTGCAAGTATTTATGATAGCTTCTTAAGTTTTAATGAGATACGGTGACCACCATTTCAGGCTAACCTACACCATTCTTAAATGATAGCTTATCATCCATGTGCTCTGAGATCAGGTGTCAGGTACTCCAAGTGTCCTTTCTATTCATCATCCAAGATATCAAAGTCAACTGCAATGGATTTTATCCTCTTGGGCTTTGTAAGCTCATCCCATGCAATGACCTCTTCCTCTGTCATCCATTTATAGTTCTAAGTATGTTCTTGTTGTGCTTTCTGTCACTCCCATCTAGCATCTATTATAGCTTTGATATCTACAACAAATTTGATTAGCTCCATCTCTACTTTAATGGCTTCATCTAGAGTCTTATTGAATATTTCCATATCCACCTCATTTCTTTCATCTAAAAATGCCTCTTTCTTAGGAAAAATAAGATCAAAATCTGATCTCCATTAATCAAGGTTTTTAATGGCACCATCTACACTTTTAATGGGAGGTATAAATTTATTGGAGTCTGAACTGAGAAAGGCTATCTTAGCCTCTATTTTATTTTCCTTGCCTTTAAAAAGTGGCAATATGGCTTTAATTATATTGATTTCCTCTCCCACCCGCAGAACTACCTCTGGGATATCTGATCTTAACGGCTGGACAACTGCCAACCTTTCAAAAAGAGTTTCCCTAACTGACCAAGTTACGTAATATCCATTCAAAATTTGAACATAATTATTAACTTCCACCTGCAAATCAGGAAACCTATTGCAATTAAGCATTAAAAAATAAACCAGACTTATCTTTGATTACATCAATTCTGTGCTGCAAAATTTTCAACAAAGCTTGCAAAATAGCCTCATTTTCCTCCACATTTATTTTCTCTAACTCTGCAACAACTTCCTCTTCTATCATTGCTTTAGCCTCAATTAATGTTGGTTTCTCAGGAGGTGCAGGAGCCACTACAAGATTATTCATGACTTGAAGCTCTAAGTTTGCCAGAGATTTTTCTAGTGCCTTCTCAATTATTATTTAGAGATCCCTATCCTTGAACAATGTATTGTAGTCCTCTAGAAGGGATCCATATCTCTCTAATAGCTACTTTCTTTTCTCTTCATTTAGCCTAGAAAATTGGGTTAATAATTAGGAAATCTCAAGGTCCCCTGTGTTGTGGATGGACCACACAATCTTATCTCCATCCATTTGCTCCTTCACATTCAAAATTAAAGGCTTTTTATCCTTAGGATAAAGACTCCACAGAGCTAATGCTTGATTTTTTGGCTTATACCAAAATCCTCTAATAATATCCCCTACTTGGGTTTTTGATGACAAATTTATGTCTTCTTTCCATTTGATTTGGTCAATAATGAAGTTTGAATACAAGTTCCACCCAAGTACAAGTATCATATTGCTCTTTTTCACTAGTTGTCTAGCCTCATCTAGGGTGAGTTTTTCAGCTTCAAAGTTATATTCTCTTGATTGTTGCACTGCCTCCTCTAGCACTTGACCCTCTTTAGTGATTTGCAAAATATATACAATGTGTTGTTGTTTGTACCAAATCAAGAAACTCTTAAATTCCTCTGACTCTATGAAACTATCATCCTTCAAGAACGCATATTGTTCAATCATTCTCTCATCTTGGCATAGAGCCAAGGGAAACTCAACATCTTTAGTTTCAAGCTTTTTTTTTCTCTTCTCTTTTCTTATTTTCTTTCTTAACTGGTGGTGATGGATACCAGTTCTAGGGAAGAGGGCTCCCATTTTATCCTTTTTCTTCACTTGAGAAGATTCACCAACCAATAATTTCTGCTTCTTTGCAGGTGGCTCACTTGTATCTTGAGAACTATGAAGCTCTACTAAATCAACAATATTTTCCCCAACTTGATGCCTTTCTTCCATTATTTACTCTAAAGGAGGGATGTTATGCATAGAATACCCACCATCACTATCCTCATCACATTCAGATTCAGAATAGACAATTTTTTTCTTGTCTGTCTCATCAATCTAATCTTCAAATGTCTTGATAAGGGTATTGAACTGAGACATCATTTGCTCAAGCCTTTGAAGAAAAGATAATACAGGGAAAAAAACTACTAAATACCAGTCCCTTCTATCTCAATCACTTCTCCATTTCATATAATTCATGTATTTGGGCAGCTCTCTTTGCCACTTCATCCTCTTCTATTGTATTTCTTATTACATCCTCTTCAGGATACTCTTCATGTCTTTTATTGAAAGGGATACTAGGCATGTAGTATTTCCTAACCATAAACCCTTCTGTATCTACATATCTATGTGAAGCAGCATGCATCCTAAACTATCCCAACCATTCATCAACTTTTCAAAAGGCATTCTTGCCTATTGTGATACTATGCACCTTAAAGTGCATTAGAGTAATAGTTCCCTCCTATATGAAGCCAAATGCTCCTTATCAATCAGCATCAGTTGCCAAATGAATTCCAAAAATGCCACCCTTAGTGGGACAAAGAATGGTAGTATATGAGGGGGCTTGGGGCATCCATATACTCTAATCAAAGTGTATTATTTTTCATAATATATATCTCCCCAATTATGGCCCTTATCCCATTTATCAACAAAATGTTGGGGCCTCACTAGGTACACAAATTTTGTGGAAAAACTTGATAGATTAATTCCCATACTAAGGAGGATAGGCCAAACTATCCAGTTCTCAAAAACACAGAAATCACTCCTTGAAGTAGAAGGACTCCAAGCCCTTATCTAGAATTGTACTGGGTTTGGTTGCCCTCTATACATCATTTGTGGCTCCAGGTGATCCATGTTCATAATGTCATAATTGAAATACAAAATCAAATGCATTAACAGAGAATAATGCATAAATCTGGGTGTAGGACCAGAAGGATAAACCTTCAAAGCCTACAACCCCTCATGCATCTTGTTGATTATAAACCCTATATAATAATATCCCTTTGTCACATGAAGACTCTAGGAGTCCAATGCCATCATTAGAAATTCTAGAGTGATTCTCTCTCTACCATCAACTCCCAACACTTTTCACAATTCGTATGCAATATATTTTATGTAGAATTTTATATCCTTGAAAAAATATGGGTTTGATCTAGTTATAGGTGCAATGTAGTTCCTATTCTCCCAAGGAAGATGGGTTTGAAATTCTTTTGTCACCATAGAAGCCATGGGGACCTGGATACCAAAAGCCCTAATGAATGAACTTCTATCAAGGGTAACCAGAGGAGACCCATCAACTCTCCTAATTGTCCTAGACAAGGGATCATAGTTGCAGGATAAGACAATCAGGACATCTACATCAAGAAAAACTTCAAGAACTATCAATTTTGCTAACCCTGAAGTCCAAGGGTTTGAGATAGGGAGTGGACTCTCAACATTCTTATAAAAGTATTTAAATAGGCACATTCTAGTGAAATTTGGTTTCCTAGCATCTCTACACTGAGAAAGTTCAACCACAAAGAAATCATCACTAACTTATAGTTTTGTCATGAGCCCAACAACAAGATGAGGAATTCATCTAAGAAGCTCTCCTTAGCCTTCTCCTTAGTACCCTTGCTAGTTGTAAGCCCACTTCCTATTTGTTGACTCATCCTGTCTGTAAATTCAAATTTCTCTACAAATTCTAGATGTACTAAACCTTCAGAACTACTCTGAAAGACTTTAAAAAAATCTATCACCTGGGCTCTGCAAATTCTTGGTAGCTTGAATGAGTGATGACCAACCATATATATTTTGCAGAATTAAATGTAAAAATCTGTTAGAGATCAAAAATATGTAACTATGTCACTTCTTCCATTACTTGGCATGCTCAGAACTTCAATTCACTAGCCGTGGTTGAGAAAATGATAGGTAATCAAATTTAATTTTATGGTGATCTAGCGACTACAACACTCTCTCATAATCGCTAAAGAATCTAGCATCTTTTCAATAGTTATGGAGATCTAGCAACTATAGTCAATTTTAGTCACATAACAACTTTCATTTTATCTGGAGACCTAGCAACCAAAGTGGAAAATCAATGTCGCTGAATGATTTAAGACCTTTTGAAATCATTTGGAGATTAAGAGACCCTTTAATTTTTTTAATTTTCCATAATCTAGAGATTTGGTGACTATAGTCAGATCCACTTTCTTGTTCATATTTTTCATACTTTGTCAACCAATCATGAAGACACATGTCAAAAATATGTCAAATGGAAACTTATCATTTTCTAATCCTTTGACTTTGGTCAATATTTAACTCTAGATTATTTGGTGATTACCCGACTGAGGGAAGTCTCTCAATCACTAGACCATTTTCTTAACTTGAGTTTCACTTGGAGACTAAGCGACAGAGAAAATCTCAAAGTTATTGAACCATTTCTTAACCTTGAGTTTAATTTTGAGATTATGCGACCACCACTCGATCAAGTTTAAATCAATGGTCAAAAAATGCTTTGAAAACTCCCTTCTCAACTCATCCTTATCTGGCGACCTCGTGATTGAAGACTTCTCTTTATCACCCAATATTTCTTTTGACCACAGTTAAGACTAGAGATTGTGAAAACACCCTTACTCTCTAAGTCACTAGAAAAATCACTTAACCTCGGTCAAGTAACGAGAATAAACATCAACCACCAATCAGAACTTGATCCAATGGTCCTTGCTAAGTCATTGTAGCTTTTGTAACTTAACCGCTTCATTGGGAAACTCAGAGATAACCATGTCACTACATCACTGACCATGAGAGACATAAGTGCCAAAATGATGAGAATGTATGACTAATGAAATCACCAAGCTATAGGATAAAAGAACTAACCACTGACAAACTGGGAGATCTGGCGACTAGTAGAATAGACCGCTACTTTACACTTGGAGATTCAGTGACCAACTGTAGATCTCAATATCATTGAATATTATATCAATTCCTTACTTCTTTGGAGATCATCTGACTAAAGGCATTTTGATCTGGAGATAAGGAGACTATAGTAACCCTACAAATATTTATCATAGTAGTCTCTAGATCTCACAATAGTGATCCAAAGACCTGATGACTAAAGGGAACCACTGAGTCATTTAAGAATAGGGAATATTCCTTCATCCTAAGGAGATCATGCAACAAGAGGTTTTGGTTAATTGCTAATAAAAAGGACTATATCAAATCATTTGGGAGATTGAGCGACTAACTAGGGAGAAAAAAGTGCACATGCTTTAAAAGATCTTTTAAGTCATTGAGAAAGGTAATAGGCAAATAGACTTGGGTGAGCATTTTTATGGTTTCTTGGATTTTCCAAGGCAATGAGACTTGAAAGCTTGGTTTTTTTCACTTAAATGAAATTTGGAGCTTCTAGAGCTAGAAAAACTAGAAACTAAACCACAAAAAATAGGGATAGAGATCAAAAATCCAAAATTTTGAAAGACAAAACACCGAAACTAGAAAGACTACCAACAATGGCTATATCTGAGGATGTTTAAATGAGAGTTTAAGCAAGAACCATATATCTCTAGGAAAGAAGACCAAAAAAATTCCTAACCTAAGTAGGAAGAAAAACACATGACTGAAAAGAAACAAAACTATATAAATTTACAAGAAATTTACATGTGCATAAGGACCAAAACTTTTAGTTGAAAAAGGGCTTTAAGAATTTCCCATGAACTGGCAACTCAAAGACTTCTCCATCCATATTTTTTAACAAGTAAGAATCCTTCCCAAAACCTTCATGAATTATATAGGGGCAAAGCCATAATGATTCAAACTTCTTATGCTTTCCCTTATCCTCTGCTCTCACATTCCATTGAAGCACTAGGTCATCTGTTTTGAATTTTCTAGTGGTGGCTCTCATGTCAAAGAGGTACTTCATTTTCTATTCTATCTTGATATTTCTCTTTTGACTTTCTCTTCTTATTTCATCTAATTCAATTAATTGCATGATTCTGTATTACATTGGCTCTGATATATCTAATTCCTCATCTTGAATAAACTTATAAACAGGAAGCAAATTATTAATGGGTAATCTTGACTGTAAACCATACACAAGTTCAAATGGTGACTTCTCAATAGCTTTCTTTATTGTAATCCTATCTTCCCATAGGGCAAGCTTCAACTTTGAATGCCAAGATCTCTTATTTTTTTCTAATGTTTTCTTCAAAATTGTCAAAATGCTTTTGTTACTGGATTCAGCCTATCCATTTTCTTGAGGATGATATGGAGATGAATAAGATGTCATGATTCCTTTGTCTTTACAAACATCCTTGAATTCATCTAACCTAAAACACATTGCATTATCAGTGATCAACTTCATGGGGACACCAAATTTGGTCAAAATATTGTCTCATAAGAAATCAATCACTATTTTACTTGTTGCATTTTTTGTGGGAATAAATCCTATCCATTTTGTGAAATAGTCAATTGCAACAAGTATCCAACTGTGTCCTCCACTAGATTTCTTAGCAAATTCACCTATGAAATCCATTCCCCACATGGAAAATGGTGCTTTTGCAACTATTGGATTTAACAATAATGCTCCTAAATACTTTAATTTGGAAGCAAACCTCTGACAAGCCTCACATTTCTTAACAAATTGGAAAGAATATTTAAACAAAGTAGGCCAAAAATAGACAGCTCTTAAAATCTTGTGAGCAGTAGTCTTTGTTGAATAATGCACCCCACAAACACCAGCATGCATTTCATTCAAGATCTTTTTTACCTGATATCTGTCAAGGCAAAACAACAAAATTCCATCTCTATTTTCTAGTACAAATCCCCTTGTATCAATATATATTTTTGATCTTGCAACCTTAAGGATCTCTTTTGATTTTAAGTCATATGCTCTGGACATCCGGCATTCTTAATGAAATATACAATATCAACATAATATGATTGCATCTCAATACTTGTTATTGTCATGTCTGATGTTCCTTCACTATTAATCTAGACCAAATCCATGTTCTCTTCAATCATTAGTTTTTCCAAACCTTGCCCTCTTACGAGCTTGGTAATATGGATTTCTAAATTGAATTCTTGAATCCTGGTGATCCATTTGCATCTTTTACCGGTAACCTCAGACTGTGTAAGAACATCTTTCACTGCTGCATGTGGAACATATGCAATAACCTTGGCACATACTAGATAGCCTCTGAAATATTTTACAACTTTCACCAATGCATAGGCATGCTTCTCCATCATCTCATAATTTAATTTAGCAGCCTGCAAAGAATTACTAAAAAATACAATTTAATGCTCAAAACCTTCTTCATCCTTTTGTAATAATACATTAGCAATAGTGTGAAATAACACAAAAGAGAATAGCAAAAAAGGTTTTCTATAATTGGGGGATTTCAACATAGGTGCCTCTTGAACAACCTCTTTAATTTTGTCAAAGGCATGTTGAGCTTCAGCAGTCCATTGCAATTTAACATCCTTTTTGAGTAACTTGACTATTGGTTTAACAATTTCAGCAAAGTTGGCAATGAACCTCCTAACAAAATTGATTTCTCCCAAAAAATATTACACACCCTTGAGATTTTTGGGTGCAGTGACCTTCTTGATATCTTCCACCCTCTCTGGATCAATTCTTATTCCTTCTTTTGATACAATGTGCCCCAATAGTTTTCCTTTTTTGACTACAAAGTTACACTTTTTTGGATTCATGGACACACCATATTCCAGAGTTTTGTTAAAAATCTTTTCAAGATGTGAAAAATGATCCTTAGCCCTTTTGGAATAGGTAGTCATGTCATCTTGGTATACAACCATAAACAAATCTATATATTCTTTGAAAGCAACATCCATGGCTCTTTGAAAAGTTTCTCCAGCATTCCTAAGGCCAAATAGCATTCTAACATACACATAAGTTCCCCAAGGTGTTGTGAATATTGTTTTAAATTACTTTTATTCTTTCACCAACACTTGGTTATACCCAAAGAAACCATCCATCATAGGCAGTAATTCACATCCAGTGACTTTATGCAACATTGCTTCCATATTGGGAAAAGAATAGTTGTCTTTTAATGATGCAACATTCACATTTCTAAAGTCCACACATAACCTAATATCACCATTTTTCTTTCTAACTAGGACTAGGTTAGATACCCAAGTTGAATGCCTTATAGGCTGAATTATCTCCGCATCACTTAACTTGACCAGTTCTTGTTGCATTTTTGGTGCCAATAATGGATTAATAGGTCTTTGCTTTTGTCTAAATGGCTTAACATATTGTTTTAATGGGATCTCATGTTGGAAAAGGTCCTCTCTATAAGATTTCAAGTCATCATAAGACCATGCAAACACATGCTTATGTTTCCTTAATAACTTAATCAAATTATATCTTATTTGAGTATCTAATACTTTCCCAATATAAACCATTTGAGGTGTGTTATGTGATCCCAAGTTTACTTCCTCCAAATCTTCTACTTTAGCATTACAAGTTTTAACATGCGATCATCTTGACTACTATATAATGATTTTAATTTAGTTAAACCTTTAGGGATATGATTTGTATTCAAATGGATCACCTCATTTCCCATGACCATATCTTTACCATCAATTTTCTCAACCAAAGTGTTACAGTCTATAGGTTAATCTTCATACATGTCAAGGCACTGAATAAACTTTAAAATGTCATGGTCATCTTCAAAGACCTGTCAATTGTAAATATTATCTAGAATAACTGGCCTACTTTTTGTTTCAACTATTGATAATCCTAATAAAATTGAATCATCTCTCTTTAAAGCAACATTAGCCAAAAAATCAGCCATTATGTTTTTAGACCTTTCTACCCAACAAATGTTGAAAGCATCAAATAATTTGATCTGATCCCAAATAAAATGTTTATGTAGTTTCAATTTATCATTTTTGATAGTGTATTTGGATCTAACTTGTGCCACTACAAGTTCAGAGTCACCAAAAAATTTTAAACATTTTATCCCATGTTTTATGGAAATGTTTAATCCTAAGGACAATGCTTCATATCCAGTAGTATTGTTTGTACATTGGAAAGTCAATAAAAAATAATACTTGAAAGTGGTACATGATGGAGATATGAATATAACTCCAGCTCCTGAGCCTTCTTTTGAATAAGCTCCATCAAAATACATTTTCCATAGTCCATTTTGTTGTTCTTTCAATTCTTCAGTCAATGGATCTATATCTTCCTTTTGTGAAATGAGTTTTTCCACTCTAAAATTTTCCATATCAAGATCCACACAACAATTTAGATCATCAACATCAATTAGTTCAATCATGTGTGGGGTTCTACTTTCTCTGGACACTGTTATATTGTTTCCATCAATGTTAAAAGTTGCAAAGGATAAATCACATTGGATACTACCTCTCATTAAAGTACTCCATTTTTTAGATAGTAACATTCCATACTAAGGTGGGATATCAACCACCAAAACACTCATAGTTAATAGCTTGTCCAGGAAAGTTGCCAACCTATAAGGTAGTGCTTTTATAGTACCAATAACTAGGACTTCTATTGAATCCATGGCTTGACATCTCTAATGAGGTGTATCAACATTCAAACCCAAGGAATTCATTATTTCTAAAGGCATAATAGTATTGGAAGCCCCTAAATCAATCGTACAATTCTTTAATAGGTTTCCATTTACTATTAAAGACAAAAAGAAAGGATCAACTGCCCCTGACACAGTATTGACAACATTGGCATCCAAATAGATTTAAGGGATCTAAAAAATGATTTCCCCACACTAATTTTCATTTGAATCACTTGCTAAGGAAACCAATTTACCAACCTTAGTGGGATTTTGGGTGTTAGAAGGAGTAACTCCATTCACCCAACTCAAAGCCTTGTCTTTGTGTTCCTCTATTCTCATCATTTCTAACATGGGGACCTTAAGAGTAATTTGTGATAATAGGTTTCCCATGTCAACCAGGATATACTTAAGGTCAACTATATCTTGCTTAATAATAGTAACCTCCTTGTTTGCTTCATGTTCAGTAAGACTAGGATGATCCTTGTTTTGGGTTTTGACTTCCTTTTGGGAAGAAATGATAGTTTCCTCAAGAGGTTTAGCCTTCACTCTATAAGTCATACTAGGAGTAGCAAATGTGACATTCTTCTTAATCTTAGTCTTGCTAACAACTTCTGCAACCTTATGTTTATCTTGAGCGTGTTTCACATCCCTATATGAATTTTTTATGAATATACTAGATGGATTTTGACTTGAATCACCCACTACCCTATTTCTTAAATTATAGTTACTCTTGGCTTGGATAACCATATATGATATGATTTGTGCAATTTCTTCATCAGAAGGTCTTCTTAACACCACTAATTCATCATTCCTCAAAGTGTTACATGGGACATCATCTAACTAATTTTCTTCCTCATCAGAAAAAACTTGCTAACGATAAACCTCACTTTTAACTTGGGAACTTGAAACATCTTGACCCTCATCTTCTTTAGTAGAATCCACTTCATCATACATACATGAAGTAGTCATGGCACATCCTCAATCATCACTGGGTTTTTCCATTTTTTTAGGAAGGATTGGCTTTCCATCTTTCCACTGAGTGTTATAAGGATAGTTCTGCATTCTTGGTAACTTGTTAAAGTTATTGAAGGATGACCTATCATTTCCTTGCACTCTATTGTTTCTACTTTTACTAGGCTTCAAATCTTTTCTTGCTCTTAGGATTTTCTTCAAACTATCATCATCTTTTGGTTTTGTGTCAAATTTCCCTAGTTCTTTTCTATTTGAAACTGGAGGTTTATAATCATCCCTTCTTCCCAACTTCCCTGATATTCTTCTATTTCTTTCTATATTAATGGCCAATTTGTAAGCCTCTACAAGGTTCCTAGGGTTTTTGTCTCTCAAAAGATACCCATCTTTGAATCAAAAGCATTTAAATAGGTGACTAAACAAATCTTGTCATCCAATCTGATAACTTGTAATAATTTATGTATGGCCTTCTGAAACCTGACATTAAACTCAACAACACCCTCATTTTGATTTTTCTTAATGTTATTGAATTCATTCAGCATGAAACCTTCATTAGTTTTGTCTCCATATTGTTCCTTGAAATAGTGCTTGAACTGTTCCCATGAACTTATACTAGCATGAGGCAGATTTCTAAACCAATCCCCAGCGTCTTCAATCAAAGATTGAAAAAAAAGTTTCATAATTACATTATCAAGATCAATGTTGTAGTCATCTATTACATCAATAAAAATTTTCAAGTGTTCCTCACAAGTGACTGTATTTCTTCTAGTAAATTTTGGAAGTTTTTTCCTAATTTCATTGGGGATAGGATCAGGGTACCCAGGGATCCCAATAAAAACCAATTATTTGTGTCTCTCATGGATGGACCCTATTTGAGATGGGCCAACACCTAAAGAATTTGATGTTTGAATATTTGAAATGGTGGAAGTCTTGGGGACACTTGATGAAAGGGTAATCCTAGCAGTGTTCAAATCATTTGTATTTTGGATTAAAGAAGTAGATATTATATTGGTAAGTATTGAAGACTATCTAAGGAATTTAGTCTTTCTTTTCATTTTAGGTACAGTAGCTTCTAGCTCTACCTTTTCTAATTCCTTAGCCAGCAATTCTTGGGGTTTCTTACCTCATGAACTTGTTGGATAATGGGTTGTTCTTTTCTTGTTCAAGTATAGGAACATGATTTATAGCTTCATAATATAACAATTGCCTCTTCAACTATTCAACTCTTATCATAGCATGCCTAATTTTCTCCTCTTTCTCTTTTTCTCTTTTTTGCCTTATTGCAACTTGTTCTTGAATCTTCCTCTCCAATTCAAACACTTCCTAAAAAATTTCCTCAGAGTCTAGGAGAGTTGTTTCTGATGATGACCTTTGGACATGAACTTCTTACTGATGGTTTTCAGAAACATGAGGGTCTTGAGGTAACGAGGAACTAAGAGGAAAAGGAGGAATATAACCCTATCTATTCCTACTCTGGCTTCTAGATCTTCTATTATTCCCAAAAGTTTCTCTTTTGTGATATTGGGTTCTCCATTCACCTCTTTCAGAAGGGGAATAGTAATCCTCATACTAATTTACACCTAAATCAACTACTTCCTCATATTCTGATGTATTTCCTTCTTGATTTTTTTGAATAGGTTCATCATGCCTTGTATTTCCTTTCTGTTTCCATGTGAAAGACATGTCATTACTATTTCTATCCCTTCTCATCTGATTTCTCTTTGAGGTATTTGGAAGTTCTCCTTACAAATTTTCCTTTGGATGTTCTTTTCTCCAAGATCTTGTATTCCTATGGCTCATGGTGATTATAGGAAGATTTTAATAGATCACTGGTATAGAGATCATGCAAAGAGCCACCACCCAACTAGGATTGGGAAAAATTTTAAAAGTACTATTCTTGGGAGAGTATGTAAGAAAGGCTCAAAAGGAAAAATACAAAGAGATAAAGGGACAACTCTGGTTCTTAATGGTGATAAATGAGTATTAAATAAGTAAGCCAGGAGTCAAATTTCAACTTGAAACATGCGTTATCCTAACTTTATTTCAACAAAGTCCCCAGTGGAGTCACCAATTTGTTAGGGATTTTTATTATAGGACCAAACTTGGCAAATGTATGGGCTTGATTCTCAGTTAAAAGGGACTCCAAGTTTGCAAGAAAATCCTAATTAATGAGGATTGGATAAGATCTACCTTCTACTTTGAGCTCCATAGGACTCAGGCGGGTGTTTCCTCGAATGGATTACTATGTTTCAAGTAATATTTTGATAGGTGGATTATGTTCTTCACTATTATGATATTGTGTTACTCCAAACTACTTCAATGAAAGATGATTCTGTAAACAATTGAGAATATCTTGATGAAAAATCTAATAAGAAATACTATAAATGTAATAGCATAGAACAGTGCCTAAGGATATTCATCCTTCATCTTTTTCTGAGTTCAACTCAAGGAAGGATAACCTCTTGATTATTTCTTTAAGGAATCACTAAATATGAACTATACCACTCAGACACAGCTCTATCAAAGCATAAACACAATTCTTGAAAATAAAAGTACTGGTAATGAAATGAATTTTGATTCTTCTAAGGATTGCAAAAAGATAACTTTTAAGAAAAACACACTACAAACCAGTGCCTAAATCCAAAGGGAAAAAGAGTCCTAAATGCAAATCCATGAGTATATTTCAAATAAATATAATAGTATGCCTTACATGATATCTTCAATCCAAATAGGATGCCTTACAAACTATTCTGTCAATCTAATATTATTACCATCAATATCCCTACAGATATATTTACTCCTTGAAATTGATAACAAGGATTTTAATTCTCTCCTTAAGTGAATTTGATAATCAATTACAGAAGTTGCTTAACAACCAATGTATTTTAAATGCCTCACACATAAAACATACAAGAGAAAATACACATATAGAGAGATAATAAAAATAAGAGATAGAAATTACAGTATATTTATATTAAAGAAGACTTGCAATTTACATAAAAAAACTCATGCTCAAAAATTCAGACAAAAAGTTTAGAAGTCTGTTCTATAGCAATTGTAATTGGTTTTTTCTATTATCTTTGATCCCCCTTTTAAAACAAGAAAACAACTCTAAACATACCTCTGGTTCAACCATCTTGGAATTCTCTTATTAATGGGAACACAACAAGCTTTGGATGGTTGAAACCCTAACCCTAAAGAGCATAAAAGACAAATCATAAAAGACAAGATACAATAAGGCCTCAAGAAGTGGAAAGAAAACATTATCTTGGTTTGTTCTACACCTTGGATTGCTGATTACTAACACCTTTGTCTGCAAGTATTCATGATAGCTTCTTAAGTTTTAATGAGATATGGTGACCATCATTTCAGGCTAACCTACACCATTCTTAAATGATATCTTATCATCCATGTGCTCTAAGATTAGGTGTCAAGTACTCTAGGTGTCCGTTCTATTCATCATCCAATATATCAAAGTCAACTGCAGTGGATTTTATCTTCTTGGGCAGTGTAAGCTCATCCCATGCAGTGACCTATTTCTCTATTGGCCATTTATAGTTCTGAGTAGGTTGGAGTTGTGCTTTCTATCACTCCCATCTAGCATCTATTATAGCTTTCATATCTATAAAAAATCTGATCAGCTCCAAATCTGATTTAATGGCTTCATCTAGGGTCTTTTTGAACCTTTCCATATCCGCCTCATTTCTTTCATCTAAAAATGCCTCTTTCTTAGGCAAAATAATATCAAAATCTAATCTCCATTGATCAAGGCTTTTAATGGCACCATCTACACTTTTAATGGGAGGAATAAATTTATTAGAGTCTAAACTAAGAAAGGCTATCTTAGCCTCTATTTGATTTTCCTTGCCTTCAAAAAGTGGAAATATTGCTTTAATTCTATTGATTTCCTCTCCCACCCACAGAACTACCTCTGGGATATCTGATCTTAATGGCTAGACAACTTCCAACCTTTCAAAAAGAGTTTCCCTAACTGACCAAGTTGCGTAATATGCATTCAAAATTTGAACATAATTATTAACTTCCACCTGCAAATCAAGCAACCTATTGTAAGCATTAAAAGCTAGATCAAACTTATCTTTGATTACATTAATTCTGTGTGCTACAAAATTTTCAACAAAGCTTGCAAAAGAGCCTCATTTTTCTCAACATTTATTTTCTCTAACTCTATAGCAACTTCCTCTTGTGTCATTCCTTTAGCTTTAATTAATGCACATTGCTCAAGAGGTGCAGGAGTAACTACAGGAGTATTCACGACTTGAAGCTCTAAGTCTACTAAAGATTCTTCTAGTTCCTTCTCCTTTATTTTTCGAAGATCCCTTTCCTTCAGTAATGCATTGTAGTCCTCTAGAAGGGAGCCATACCTCTCTGATAGTTTCTTTGTTTTATCTTTGCTTAGCTTGGAAAATTGGGTTAATAATTCAGAAATATCAATGCCCTTGTGTTGCGGATGCAACACACAATCTTATATCCATCCATTTTCTCCTTCACATTCAAAATTGAAGGCTTTTTATCCTTAGGATAAAGACTCCATAGAGCCAATGCTTGATATTTTAGGTTGTACCCAAATCCTCTAATGATATCCCCTACTTGAGTTTTTCAAGACAAAGTTATGTCTTCCTGCCTTTTGATTTGATCAATAATAAAGTATGAATACAAGCTCCAACCAGGCACAAGTAGCATATTGCTCTTTTTCACTACTTGTCTAGCCTCATTTGGGGTGAGTTTTTCAACTTCAGGGTCATATTCTCTTAATTTTTGCACTACCTCCTCTGGCACTTGACCCTCTTCATTGATTTGCACAATAGATGCAACCTATTGTTGTGTGTGCCAAATCAAGAAACTCTTGAATTATTCTGACTCTATGGAACTATCATCCTTCAAGAAGGCATCTTGTTCAATCATTCTCTCATCTTGGCATAGAGCCAAGAGCAACTCAACATCTTCAGTTTCAAGATTTTGTTTTCTCTTCTCTTCTCTTATTTTCTTTCTTAACTGGTGGTGATGGATACCAGTTCCAAGGAAGAGGGCTCCTATTTTATCCTTTTTCTTTAGCTAAGAAGATTCACCAACCAATAATTTCTGCTTCTTTGCAGGTGGCTCACTTGTATCTTGAAAAATATGAAGCTCTACTAGATCAACAATATTTTCCCCAACTTGATGCCTTTCTTCCATTATTGACTCTAAAGGAGGGATGCTATGCATAGAATAACAACCATCACTATCATCATCACATTCAAATTCAAAATAGACATTTTTTTTTCTTGTTTTTCTGATCAATCTGATCTTCAAATGTCCTCATCAAGGTATTGAATTGAGACATCATTTGCTCAAGCCTTTGAAGATAAGGAAATTTAGGGAAAAAACTACTAAATACCAGTCCCTTCTATCTCAATCACTTCTCCATTGCATATAATTCATGTATCTAGGTGGCTCTCTTTACCACTTCATCCTCTTCTATTGGATTTCTTATGACATCCTCTTCGGGATACTCTTCATGTCTTTTATTGAAAGGGATACTAGGCATGTAGTATTTCCTAGCAGCAACCATAAACCCTTCTATATCTACATATCTATGGGAAGCAGCATGCATCCTAAACTATCCCAACAATTCATCAACTTTGCTAAAGGCATTCTTGCCTATTGTGATAGTATGCACCTTAAAGTGCCTTGGAGTAAAAGTTCCCTTCCTATATGAAGCCAAATGCTCCTTATTAGTCAGCATTAGGTTCCAAATAAATTCCAAAAATGCCACCCTTGGTGGGACAAATAATGGTTGTATGTGAGGGGGCTGGGGGCATCTATATACTCTAATCAAAGTGTATTCTTTTTCATAATATATATCTCCCTAATTATGGCCCTTATCCCATTTATCAACAAATTGTTGAGGCCTCACTAGCTACAAAACTTTAGTAGACAACCTTGATAGATTAATTTCTATACTAAGGAGGATAGGCCAAACTATCTAGTTCTCAAAAACATAGAAATCACTCCTTGAAGTAGGACTCTAAGCCCTTATCCAGAATTGTATTGGGTTTGGTTGCCCTCTATACATCATTTGTGGCTCCAGGTGATCAATTTTCATAATGTCATAATTGAAATACAAAATCAAATGCATTAACAAAGAATAATGCATAAATATGGGTGTAGGACTAGATGGATAAACCTTCAAAGCCTACAATCCCTCATGCATCTTGTTGATTATAAACCCTATATAATCATATCCCTTTGTCACATGAAGACTTTGGGAGTCCAACACCATCATTAAAAATTCTAGAGTGATTCTCTCTCCACCCTCAACTCCCAACACTTTTCACAATCTGTATGCAATATATTTTATGTAGAATTTTATATCCTTGAAAAATATAGGTTTGATCTAGCTATAGGTGCAATGTACTTCCTAATCTCCCGAGGAACATGGGCTTGAACTTCTTTTGTCAGCACAGTAGCCTCTCTAACATATCTATTAACCAAGGCCTATAAATTGATCTTAGTAGCCATGGGGACCTAGATACCAAAATCCCTAATGAATGAACTTCTATCAAGGGTAACAAGAGGAGACCCATCAACTCTCCTAATTGTCCTAGACAAGGGATCATAGTTGCGAGATAAGACAATCAAAACATCTACATCCAAAATAACTTTAGGAAATATCAATTTTGCTAACCCCGACATCCAAGGATTTGAGACAGGGGCTAGACTCTCACCATTCTTATAAAATTATTTAAATAGGCACATTCTAGTGACATCTGGTGTCCTAGCATCTCGACACTGAGTAAGTTTATCCATAAAGAAATCATCACTAACCTTTTTGTTTTGTGATGAGCCCAGCAACAAGGTGATGAATTCATTTGAGAAGCTCTCCTTAGTACCCTTGCTAGTTGTAGGCCTTCTTCCAAATTGTTGACTCATCTTGTCTATAAATTCAAGTTTCTCTACAAATTCTAGGTGTACTGAACCTTTGGAACTACTTTGAAAGACTTTAAAAAAATCTATCACCTGGGCTCTGCAAATACTTGGTAGCTTGAATGAGTGATGACCAACTATATATATCTTATAGAATTGAATGCAAAAATCCATTAGAGATCAAAAAGCTATAACTATGTCACTTCTGCCATTACTTAGCATGCTCAAAACTTCAATTCACTAGTCGTGGCTGAGAAAATGATAGGTAATCGGGTAAAAGTACAAAGCTGTGACACACTTTTATAAAGGAAAAGGTCAACAACACACAAAATTTTTAACTTTAATGACATAAAAATGGCATTTATGTTGAAAATTTGGAGATGATGTAAACTAATGAAATGTGTAAAAGTGAATGAAGTTTATTCCTATAATTTTTTTAAAATTTTTTTTAACAAGAATTCACATAGTTTTAAATTTTTTTAAGTCTATTTTTTACTTGTTGAAAAATGCTAAAAAATGAGGGTCTTGTTCGCACCAAAAAAGTATATGCAAATAATCTTTTTTTCCTTTTATTTCAAAATATGTCACAGATAAAATGTATAGCTAGCGCAGAAAAGAAGAAAAATTAGTTTTCAATGTATATTTTCTCTGTTATAACTACTCAAAGTCGAACATGCCTGAAATCGATAGTTTTCATCTCTCATCAAATTTCCCCTATCAAATCTACACCATTCAGAAAATGAATTACACACTCTTGAAGATAACTCTCTCCTCTAGTGTTAAATATAAATTTTCAATTTTTTTGATAAGTTTACTATTTTTTTCTATTTTTGAAGCATCTTGTTCTCAAATGTTAAAATACCTACTTGTAGTATTTTGAAATTATAATATATTAGATCTAATTAAAATACTATAAAAATTATATGATGATAATCTTGACTCTGTGCTCTAAAAAATGGTATTTTTATATTTGTAAAAAAATATCATTAAAAAGAGTAAGAGTTATTGAAACATCGCTTTTCTGAAATAATTTTATTTCTTTAGTAATTGTTATAAAACATGCATTTAATAGATATTTCCAATTGGAAAAGGTGAAGAACTTATCTAACTTAGCTAGAATGAATCTAGCTAGACTATATGTTTGACAAAAAATAATTTTAGTTAGAAATACTCAAATTTAGCTGTGCTGATAAGTTGTCCTAAAACATGACACAACTTTGTGCTTTTACCCAATCAAATTTAATTTTCTAGCGATCTTATGTCTACAACCCTCTCTCATAATCACTAAAGAATCTAGTGCCTTTTCAAGAGTTATGGAGATCTGGTGACTATTGTCAATTTTAGTCATATAAAAGCTTTCATTTTATCTAGAGACTTGGCAACCAAAGTGGAAAATCAAAGTCATTGAATGATTTAAGACCTTTTGAAATCATCTGGAGATTAAGAAACCCTTTAATTTTTTAATTTTCCATGATCTAGAGATTTGATGACTATAGTCAGACCCACTTTCTTGTTCATATTTTTCATACTTTATCAACCAATCATGAAGAGACATGTGACAAAATCTAGCAAATGGAAACTTATAATTTTTTAATCCTTTGACTTTGGTCAATATTTAACCCTAGATTATTTTTTGATTACCTGACTGAGGGCAGTCTCTCAATCGTTGGACCATTTTCTTAAATTGAGTTTCACTCTAAGACTAAGTGACAAAGAAAATCTCAAAGTTCTGAACCATTTCTTAAACTTGAGTTTAATTCTGAGATTATGCGACCACCACTCAATCAAGTTTAAATCAACTGTCAAAAATTGCTTTGAAAATGCCCTTCTTAACTCATCCTTATTTGGTGACCTCATGATTGAAGACTTCTCTTTATCACCCAATATTTCTTTTGACCATGATTAAGATTGGAGATTTCATGAACACCATTACTCTCTAAGTCACTAGAAAGATCACTTAACCTGAGTCAAGTAACGAGAATAAACATCAACCACCGATTAGAACTTGATCCAATGGTCCTCGCTAAGTCATTGTATCTTTTGTAACTTAACCGCTTCATTGGGAGACTCAGAGATAACTATGTCATTGAATCACTGACCACCAGAGACATAACTACTAGGATGATGAGAATGCACAACTAATGAAATCACCAAGTCACGGGATAAAAGAACTAACTGCTAACAAACTGGGAGATCTGGTGACTAGTAGAATAGACTATTGCTTCACACTTGGAGATTCAGTGACCAACTACAGATCTGAATATCACTAAATATTATATCAATTCCTTACTTCTTTCTGAGATAATCTGACTAAAGGTATTTTGATCTAGAGATAAAGAGACTATAGTAACCTTGTAAATATTTATCATAGTAGTCGCTAGATCTCACAATAGTGATCCAGAGACCTGGCAACTAAAGGGAACCACTGAGTCATTTAAGAACTGGGAATATTCCTTCATCCTAAGGAGATTGTGTGATTAGAGGTTTCAAGTAATCACCAATAAAAAGGAATATATCAAATCATTTGGGGGATTGAGTGACTAATCGGGGAGACAAAAGCACACATTCTTTCAAAGATCTTTTAAGTCATTGAAAAAGGTAATAGCCAAATAGACTTGGGTGAGCATTTTTAGGGTTTCTTGGATTTTCCAAGGCAATGAGACCTAAAACCTAGGGTTTTTTCACTTAAATGAAATTTGGAGCTTCTAGGGCTAGAAAAAATAGAAATTGAACCACAAAAAATATGGACAAAGATCAAAAATCCAAAATTTTAAAAGACAAAACACTGAAACTAGAAAGACTACCAATAGAACTAGCTATTATTCCATCTACCACACTTTATATTTCTCCTCTCATGTGTTTCCTACCTTCCCTAAACATTATAGGCCAAGATGGGAAGTAGGCAACATGCTTGACTAGCTCCTCTTGTGTAGTGGATTCTATGTACTTGATTGTTGTATTGTGCTTCCCCCGTGCTTACCCTTGTAGGTATCCTCATTATTAAACTTTGTCACATAGCAAGGAGTGAGATCATCTATTGAGATAGTGGTCAAATTGACATAAATTATTAATAACAAATGTGTATGATAACCCAATACCTATTTCTGCAACTGGCTTCTTAAGCCTTTACCACTCCATTGTTTGAATATCAACTATTACTAACTTCTTAACTCCTAATTTTATCAACCTTCATACATCCCCCATACATTTATCAATGAATACAAATGAGTTTGTCACCTATCTCAAGGTTTAGTTGATCAATCATAATATACCATCTATCTCATGTTTGTTTCCAATATAGTTAAACTTTGTATTAATATATGTGTTTGAAGCATACAATGACTTGCTCTTGATTGATAGAAAAAGCTTCTTGAGTGGTCCTTCAAGGTGATCATGTGAAATATGTATATTTATATAGAATGATGCAATCCAAAAAGATAACAATTTCTATTTGGTTCAATAGCAAAGAACATTTTGAACTTTTCATATGGTCCCTCATATGGCTATACGATATGTGAATATGGTGAATTATTAATAACATAGGTTTATAAATCCCATAGACATATTTATGATATTCTTGGTCTCTCATTTAGTATATGTAATGTAAAGTATGTCGTAAGTAAAGTTGCAAATAAAACTTCACATAGAAGATGGTAGAAGATTTAATTTCATTCAATTAAAATTCACATGAGCTAAAAATTAAGAAAAAATTAAAGTTTTTATGTTATTTTCAAACTTTAATGCTAAAATAAAACTAAAATACTTTGACCAATCATAAATCATACAATAAAGATTAATAAACTTTCTTTTTTCTTTCTCTAATAAAAACAAATCATGTCCCAAATTATACGAATTAGAATATTATTTAATAATAACAAAAAAAAAACATAGTTGTTGTTTCATGGACAATATGTCTTTTAAGAGCATTGACTCTGATCGTTTTGATCTTATGTCAAAAAATATGCACTTTTATAGAAACTTTATAATGTTAACTTATTGTTCTAATAATGTAGGTAGTAGTGCCACTATTTTTAGTGTATCTTAGAGTGTTGTGATTTGGGAGTGAACCAGGATTCTAGTAGACCACTTGTTACAACTACCAATTTTTGTTGCACAAAAAGATTGACTTGTTAATGTCTAATACAACCACTAGACTTATGGAAGGCACAAGAGGATATTAGACCATGTCATGAATCCTGAAGGGGAATGTTGGTGGTTATTCCAATAATGCCCCCTTAGCATCACCCAATGGGATTCAAACTTGTGACCAAGCTCTGATACCACTTTTTACAACTAGAAGTTGTTGTTTCACCAAAAGATCAACCTATTAATGCCTAATACAACCACTAGACTTGTAGAAGACACAAGAGGTTATTAGACCATGTCACGAATCCCAAAGGGGGATGTTGGTGGTTAGTCCAACACTACTATCAAATGTGGAAGCACATAAAATCCATATGAAATAGATTTAGAATGTCACATCCAAATGCAACCTTGCCTACCTTATGCGTAAGTGCACAAAGATGGGGGACCAAAAAGGGGGTATAAGATGCCACTTTTCTTCTCAAATTAGAAGACTTTGAACTTAAATGAGAAATTGAAGATGGTTAGACTCACAACTTTAAGATACAACAAGAACAAGAGTTGTAATACTTTGACTCTAGTTTCTAAACTACTAACTTTTTTTAAAAACGGTGTAGATTAAGGCCCTCAAAAAGGGGGAGCACAAAAAGAGGTCTTGTTTTTTGTGAAAAATATAACGTCATAGCATCTTGTGTGCTCCCCCTAAAATTTTAACTTTTTAAAAAAAAAAATTTAATCACTCCAATGAGAAGTTAGCTAACACCACGTAGTTTATCCTAGATTTTTTTGCTAATTTTTTCTGAATGTATAATTTGTTTTGAATTTCTAAAGTGTACACATCCTGAAAACATGAAATTTTTGTGTGCTCCACCTAGAAATCATTGAAAAATAACCAAAAATCAATTTTTTTTCTTTAAAGTGTGTATAATGGAGTCTAGTTTCTAAAAAACTAACTTGTTGCAAAATTTGACGAACTAGGCAAAATCTATGCCTAAAATACTACATGGTTTTTGACAAAAATTGGACATATATACAAAAGAAATTAGAGATGAAAAGATTAACATAATCAGAGTTCAAAATAAATAATGTGGTTAGATAGCTAACAAAGAGATCTACAATATCACATTGTCTGATTTTGAAGTTATTGAATCACAAGTAAACCTGATGAGGAGCACACAAGAAAAGATGTGAATTTTTTGTATGTTTGCTAGAAAACACATCTCAGGCTTATTTGAAACCTCCAAGATTTTGAGTTGGATCTCCAAAGAAAATCCAAGCCTTAGGCTTGGTGCATTACAAAGTGCGCTTGTGCTAAAGCATGCTAGTGCTATAATGCTATTCAAATTTATAATTTAAATAGCGTCCACACACTATTCAAGTTTATGATTTTAATAGTGTGCACATGTTATAACGTGCATGCACTATAGGTCATGTGTGCTATTTAACATCTGAAAAAGGCTTGAGTGAGAGAAAAATTGATAGAAAGAATGAGAAGGTGAGAAGAGAGAGAGAGAGAGAGAGAGAGAGAGAGAGAGAGATGCAAGAGCCAAGGGTATTTAGTGACTGTTGTGACTGATTTTCTTAACTCTTTATATAGATTTTTTAACCCCTGACTCTCACACACCTTAATAAAGACATTAAGCATTCATGTACTCATACCTTATAGATAACTAATAAGATGAATCCATTAAATGTTGGACTATTTGATTCCTAGTCCTGAATCTAGGTTAGTAGACATTCTGATGTCTTACAAGTTTTACATGAGTCTATAGACAGCCAATAACAAAGATGAATTCATGTATTGAATGATCTAAATAATTCCTGGCACAAATTGGGTGAGTGATTGATTATGGGATTCATAAAATAGCATAACAACCCAAAGGAAATCCTTACCGATATGGAAGGGACTCAAGTTGGACCCTACCAAGTGCCTTCAACAATCTGGGTTGGCTTCTTGATGCATTTGGGATATTGGAGAAGTCAGAGACTTACCCTATTTATCAATGAATTTGATTATGAGACTTCACAAACCTCTAGAAATCAGCCTGGACTTGGTTATCCACTATAAGACAACAATGCAATAGGTAGCCAAAGACTAGTATCTTTGTTTTGAAACACTAGTTGCTTTAGTTTTCAAAGCTTGCAAGAAATCCAAGAAATGGTTCCCTATTCGAATGTCTGGCATGAAAACACCTCTTCTTATAGTGATCTTAGTAGTTTAGAATGCCACAACAGGCTGGGAATCGGGCAGTTGTAGTCAAACCCAAAAAATGGATGTAGCCTTCTTCAAGAAAGGGAATGAACATCAGAGATGGCATCTCCCTCTTAGTTAGATTTGAGACACCTTGAGAAAGTTTAGATGACCCTAAAGACTAAGTTGGAGTCTCAAGTTTTTTACTGGTAATAGGTTATGCGCTTGGTGCATTTATCACTAGCACACACCAAATGAGGTAAGTGTTCAGCTTGGTGGTGTTCTCTCCTAAATCCAACTGGGATGCATGGGGATCATCAAAACAATGCTAATCCCAAATCTCAGGAGGTCTTAGTGCTTAGTTGATGGTGAATGATGCAGTATTTTGCATTCTATAGTTGGTGCACACCCAATGGTATTTTCCTAGGGCAAGCTCAAACTCCCATTTTCTTGCATGATCTCACAAACTATTCTAGGAATCTTCAAAAGCATGTTCAAATAGAGATTTCCACCTGAAATCAATTGATTTCCATGGTGGAAAAGCCTCAACCAGGCACACTGATGTGGTGGCCTTAGTAAGAAGCCAAAATGAGGGTTGTGAAGATTCAAAACCTAATAACTACTACCATAAGAAATGGTTTTGCATCAAATCGGTTGTATTTGAAAGGTAGTTCACGGGGCTTCAAAACTAAAGCAGTTTCATCTATTGCTAGAACCAAATGAAAATCTAAAAGTTACTGGTATTGCTGAGGTTGCAAGAAAAATGGGTTATTTTATTTATTGAGAAAAAATTACATTCCATTGCCTTCCATTCACCAGTGAGGCTATGAAGGCCTTCCCCAATGGCTTCACACCAGTTTCCAACTGTCTAGCCAGTTTGGGGACAAGGATTACAATTAGTGTAAATAATGTAGTTTCCATTTAGTAATAGTTGTAAACATGTAACCCGAGAGCCATATGGATCATTACAAACTTAAGCACTGAAACTTAAGCTTCCTTTATTTGAAAAACTTAGAACACTAACTATCCTAGGACACTAACTATCTTAGAAATAATCATTCATTGATCCTAATGACCATAGTGTAGCAAGTGGCTTATAAATTTCCAAATCTTGCAACTAGGTCTCACATTGGATTCAAGATGATTCTCTACCTTAAAGACCTTATCTTTCAAAATACCTCTAACCCCGTAGACCAAAGTTCATCAAGTGTTTGAGATCATGTGCAAGGAGATGGTACTCCGGCACCATACTCCCCATGAGGATTAAAGCTCAAGTTCCTACTTGAGTTGAGTAGATCCAAGGTTGACCCATGTGCTTTGATCTAGTCCTCTATCATCCATGTGGCATCGAGGTCAAGGAGTCCTTTCCACTTAACCAAGTACTACATGTAGGTCTTCTTCCTAGTCTTCTTCCATTCCCTGCTGGCAAGGATCTTCTCTAGCTGAACTGGTGTGCTTGGTGGGAGGTTGGTAACATGAGTATCATATGGAGTGTCATCAACACCTGACTAAATCATAGAAGAACCTGCATCATCTTTAACAAGAGTCAAATCTACAACATTAAAAATAGGAAAAATAAAGAGTGTAGGGGGAAGAGAGATCTCATATGCATTTTCACCCATCTTATATAGGACTGTACATGGTCCAATTTTCTTCATGTGAAGCTTGGTATGGATACCTTTAGGAAGTCTTTCTAGTCTGAGATAGGTCCATACTTTATCCCCTATCTAGAAGTGGACTTCCCTTCTTTTCTTATCAGAATTTTCTTTATACTTGGTTGTGGTGTGTTCTAGTTTTTCTTTTACTTCCTTATGAACTTGTGAGATGAAATCTGCAAAGTCTTCACCTTGTGCATTGCTTTAAAGTCTAAAGGTAAATTGGTAAGTTCCAATGGTCCTTTAGGGTGTACTCCATAGAATTTTTGGAAAGGATTCTTTCCACTAGACCTATTGATAGAGTCATTGAATGCAAACTCTGCATGGGGCAAGATGACATCCCAACTCTGTGAGTGCTACTTGGTGAGGCATCATAATAGATTGCCCAAAGATCTATTTACTACCTCTATTTGGCCATCCATTTGAGGATGATATGATGAACTGTATGTCAGATTTGTGCCCAATTTCTTGTGGAGTGTTCACCAAAAGTATCCTTGAAACTTAACATCTCTATCTAAAACTATAGTCTTAGGTAGTCCATGAAGTCAAACCACTTTTTTAAAGAATAGTTGTGCAATGTGAGAAGCATCATTGGTGCTCTTGCAAGGGATGAAGTGTGCCATCTTGCTGAATCTATCCATAATTACAAAAATATTGTCAAATCCCTACTTGGTTCTTGGTAAACCCATGACAAAGTCCATGGATGTTGACTCCCATGGTCTAGAAGGTATCAGTAAAGGCTAGTAGAGTCCTTGATTTTTAGTGAATCCTTTGGCTTGTTGGAAGATTGTACAAGATTGAAGAAACCTCTTGATGTTAACAATCATCTTAGGCCAATGGTAACTCCTCTTCACCAATTTTATGGTCTTTTCTATGCCAAAGTGACCGCTCATACCTCCACAGCGTTTCTCCTTTATGATATTAGTTCTCATAGAACATTTCAGGATACAAAGTTAGGCACCTTTAAACAAAAGGCCATATTGGATCAGATACTCTATGAAATTAGTATGGTACCTATTAGAAAGAGTAGTGCAAGACTTGTAGGCTTCACCAAAATTTGAATCATTTGCATATAAGTGTTTCAAAGAATCAATTCCCATGCTTGAAAACTAAACTTCTTCTATCAAACCCACTCCTCTACTAAGAGCATCTGCAACTTTGTTTGCTTGTCCTTTCTTGTGTTTTATTGTGAAGGTATAGGACAACAACTGCTCCATCCATTTGATGTGTTTGACACTAAGCTTCTCTTGAGAATTCAAGAAACTTAGAGCATGGTTGTCTGTGTAGACAATGAATTCCTTAGGGAGGAGGTAGTGCCTCCATTTCTTGAGGACCTGTACTACAACATACAACTCAAGATCATAAGTAGAGTACCATTTCTTTGCATCATTTAATTTTTCAAAAAAGAATGCTATGGCTTTCCCTTCTTGACTTAGGACAACACTAATGGCTAGGTTACTTGCATTTGTTTCCATAGTAAAAACCTTCCTAAAATCAGGCAAAGTTAGGATAGGATATTGTGTTGGCAATTTGGCCAAAGTGAGTACATATATGTTTTCATTATGGCAATATATGATCCACATGAAGAGCATAGAGGTGTAAGAACAAGTATGGTAGAGTGCATTGCAAATTTGTCTAAGTGTAAGACAATGTTTTTTATAGTGTACCAGGACATAGTTTTGGTTTGTGACATTGACTAGAGTAAGCTAAGTGCTTGCACACTTAAACATAGACTCTATGATGAATATTGGACACCCATCTCAGAGCGCAAGTTAGTACGACATATACGGAATTAGTTATGATAGTTTCACTGAAGACAGTGTGAAGCTGACAGGATAGATTATGAAGGCAGAATTGGTAAAGAGTTAAGGGATTATTTTGTTTATCAAAATAATGACTTAACAATATAAAAGGGATGACATCATAGATGTTTAATCTTAGATAAAGATATATTAATCCAACCATGTAAAGTTATTAGTCTTAATAACTTGTATATATATAATTGTAAAGAAGAATATAGAGATGATGCAGTAGTAGCTGATGTGATAATGTTGTAATGATATGATAAAGTGATGCGAATGTAAGAGTAGTGAAAAAGATATTGATGGAAGCAATATAAGGTTATGTACCTTAATCCATTTTTTTAATCAATATAATCATTGTATATTACTTGTTTGGGCAGTGGGCTCATCTGGTAATCAGATTTTGTATTGACAACTCCTAATAGGGTTGAGGCTTCTAACAAGGCCTATAGTCCCTTAATTAGGACTAATACACTATATGATTGTAATAGAATCCTAACAGGGTCAACATCCTTAATAGGATACTTTTTATTAGTGGATCTTTGTGGGTACCATCCCCACCGGGGTTTTCTCTTGGCCAAAGTTTCCTTGAGAACATATCATGTGTTATGAGTAGTCTATTGCTATGCATGTTATTTAGTTTCTTATGTTATGCATGCATAAAGATAATCTATTATATCCATAATTGGGCAAAGGTTAAAGTTTGTCGAATACTGATTCACCCCCCCTCTTAGTATTCCCTATTTCTAACAATTGGTATCAGAGCCTAGTTACTTAGAAAAGAATCATTCAAGGAAAGCCTAGCAGCTTGAGTAAGATCTCTATGGATATGGATCAACTACAAAAAAATCTTGGAGAAGCTTTTGAACCAATTGATATGCTCACTGATGAAAGAGATACTCTAAAAAGGAAATATGATGATGCAAAGAACCTTATTGAGAAATTGAAAAATAAGATCGAAGATCTAAAATCTAAAAGAGAATTAGAAATTCTTATTGAAGATTGTGATGACAATTTAGAGAAAGATTATGTGATCCTTAAGCATGAACTGAAGATAGAAAAGCTAAAGCTTAGCTTGAAAGATGAAAATGACAAAAATGAAGAAAATCTAAGATCTGAGAATGTAAAGTTGAAGATTGAGAACAAAGAATTAAGATCTAAACTTGGCAAAGTAACATCTGAATTTGAGAAAATCAATTTGTAGTATGCAAAAATTGAGAAATACAATAAGATTGTGAAAGGTGAACTAACTCAATCCAAACAACAACTTGAAAGGCTATATTCAAATAATGAAAATATTGATGAACAAATATCTTATGGAAAACCATCCTATGATAAGACTAGACTTGGATTTGATATATTCAGAATAAATGATGAAAGCAAGGAACTGGATCTAAAAGAAATTGAAAGCATAGATGAGAATAAGTTAGATGAGATCAAAAAATTTGAAGACACACCTAAAGAAGAAGAATCACCGAAGCAAGAAGAATCACCCAAAGGTATGCAAAGAGAATTCAAAGGTAGATGTTTTGGTTGTAATACTATTGGTCATATGAAGAGAGATTGCACAGGTAAACAATTTAAACCTCTTAATGGTTATTGTTATAATTGTCATGGTTTTTGACATAGAGCTATTGAATGTAGAAAATATAAAGTAATTGAGAATAATTATGGTAGTAGAATGTTTAGGTATACTAACAATGCAGATAAAAGACCTACTGAAGATGTAAACAAAAGAAATGGAATAGTATGTTATAGATGCAACAGAATTGGACATATTGCTAGAAACTACAGGTCATAGATCAATCAGCAAAGACCAAGATATGGGAACAATGGAGTTATTTTTTAGATATGTAGCAAGGTTGGACATACAACAAAGTTTTTCAGAATGAACAAATGGAGTTTTTCATCATGATCCTAACCCTAGAAATCATGAAAGAAGAAATGAAGATGCAAGTAACAGATAGAAAATTTGCTATAATAATGTAAATGAAGTGAAATTTGTTAAAGGCACAGATCAAGGAGACATATTCAACATTGAAGGTAATCAGAAACGTAAAGAATCAAGTGGTAAGAATGAATCCTTACCTAACCTATCTTTGAGCACTTAATTTATGTAAATTACAGTAAATTAGGAACTTAGAATTAGTATAGAAGTAGATTTTCGATGAATTATGTCTTGCCCAATCAATCAAAGTTAGTTTATGATGTACTAATGCTATGGTTAAGAGCACAAAAGAAAATATTATGTTTTGCGAGATTGCAAGAAGTTTCAAGTTTTGCCGGTTGAAAGAAACAACATGAAAGAAGTGGCAAAAGAATTCAATGCGATGTCAGAACTAAGTGAGATTCAAGTAATAAAAGGTTATGATTGAAGTCATTTGATTATCAAAGAAAATTGAAGTGGTTAGAAGAGAAAAGAATAGAGATTGGAAGCATTTCGCAGTGATTTGGTGAATGATTTGAGCACCGAATCTGCAGAAGCCCTAGAATCATGAATGTAAGGTATTTATCTTGGCAAGATCCTTGAATCGCTATAAGGAATTTGAAGTAATCATGGATGTATCCTTATTTCACAATGTTAGAAATAAAAATAGACCTACAATGAAGAAATAAACTAGTAGAACCCTTGGAAGAAGATGACCCTAGGATAGCATTATCATCCATACCTGACAGAGTTTTGCATTTGGAAAATGTAAGAAGTTATCTCGGATGCAAGTTAAAAACCCTCAATGATAGTGATTTCACCAATGAATATCAAAATATCTATAATCATGATATGTCTTTGAAGCAAGGATATGAACATCTAAAAAATAATGAGATTGTTAGGTATTCATTGAAATATGAGTTTGACAATGAAGAATTCACTAGGATTATTTTGGGCAAAATCCATAATGGGAAGTTTTGGCTAGAAGACAAAGTAATTAACATTATTGCTGATTTGATTCATGATGCAACTGGATTATCTAAATTTGGTGCTATACCCTTAAATGAGAAGAATATGAGGAAAAAAATCATTGATAACACATGTTCATCCTACAATGGTAGAGGGATTGTGATTAGCAAAATCAAGCAAGATGATGTGAGATATCTATGCAAGATCCTAACTACTAAATTTTGTGCAAATTCTAGAGATGATATGGCAGCTGGTATGGTACATGTAGCATATTTGATGTGTGTTGACAAGGTACCGATAGACATGTGTGAAATTCTAAGAATTCAACTATTTGATAACTTGGAGAAGATTAAGAAGACCAAGCATGCACAATTCAGATTTTCATCCCTAATCACTTACATGTTTTTCCACCTATTAAGGAGATTTCCCTATATAGTTGCAAATGATTGGAATGATGGATAGAACACTATGGAGAGAATCAATAGAATGTATACAAGATATGTCATTGACAAAGTAAATGAAAGTGTTATGTTGGTATTGAAGACATTTCAAAACATGGTAACTAGCAGGTCAAGAATTCCATATTCACTTGTGAAAAAGTATCAAAATGATATATGTTTCATGGTTGACACTGACTTTATGTACATTGAAGTAGTGGAACCCATAATTGAGTTCATAGACCCTCTTGGCTATGAAATATCTGAGGTGAAGATAGAAGAATATGTTGGTAGGTTACTCAAATGTAAAGTGGCCACTCAATGCAGTAGATTTGGGACTAATGAAGATAATTTCAACTCTGCAAAGGCAATAATTGAAGAAAGGTAGTCTAAGAAGAGAGTTGATAGCATTATCAAGAAAATACTAAAAGAGATAGGAATGTCAGAACATGAATTCCTAATAGCTAAACAGACAACAACAGCAATCAAGGATATTGGACAGAAAGAAGTCTTGGTTGTACCACCTTTTTCATCTAGTGTAGTACAACAAGAATCTACACAAGTCAAGGTGAAATTAGAAGAACCTGAAAAGGAACAAGTATCAACTAGATTCACTTCCTCCTCAGCTAGACATAAGATTTTAGTTCAACCAGTACCAAGGAAAATTATAGAGGTAAAGGATGATGACACTACTTTGGTCAAAAAGAAAGGTTGGAAATCGAGAGTTGAAAAAGTAAATGAATAAATTATTGAGAAAGGGAACTTTATTAGAATGAACAAATACTATGATCTCTATGATTATTCAAATAGACTAAATCTAGAGAATGCCATTGTAAAATATATGATTTTGGAAGACAACAAATTTGACACTATTCAAGGTCAAATACCTGATGAATTATATACCAAACTTGTAAATAGAAGGCAAAGAGCAATTGAAGAAGACACAAACATCAGAAGAATCTTGTGATGAAACTTTGTGAAGTAAGAGATGATGAACACTTGAAATAGATACTGAAGGCCTTAAGTACCCATTTGAGAACCAAAAGAACTATTTTGATCATGGGAGGTAGGTATGAAGAAGTTAATTCAAACACAAAGTAGGCAATAATCAAGGTCATGGCAGAGAAAGTTGGAGAACCATCAGTTGTAGCAGAACAAGTAGTTAAAACTAAACAAGCAGAGGATATTCCCTCTCCTTTAGCTATTCACATTGAAGATGAAACTATGAATATAGAAGGTACAAAGGTCACTTTGAATACTAATGAAAATATATTCAAGAACCTAGCAAACATTGTTGATAATTTGGCTCTTGAAGAACTAGATAGAAATGAGAAAACAAAGAAGACTAAACCTATCAATGAATAACCTAAGGAATTAGAGATTCAAGCACCCATTTCTAACATAGAAGGCATCGGTCTTACTCCTAAGATTAGAAAGAAGAAAGAAATTGGATCCTTATTTGAAGACTTAGGAAAGGAAGTTGATGATGATGATCAACTAGAACTGATCACTTCTCTGAATAAGATCATTGGCAAAAACAAAAAGGTAAAAAATCTTGAAGGGAGTCTGAAGGACCTTATTGAGAAGTTACAAAGTATTGTAACTATAAAAATCATAGAGGTAGACCCTTTAGAGAAAGAAAAGAAGCTAATGAGAACCTTTGATGAATAATTCACTAATCTATCTAAGATTGCAAAAGTGGAAGCTCAAGCAGCATATGAAGCTGAAGTACTTTTGACCATCAATCAAAATATCAGGAATGACATTAACAGTCTTGATGTGTGTATCAAGAACTCAAGGAAACGCTTGGAGATAGGAAAGTCTTTGTACATTTAGTGTACAAAACTAGAGATTCTGATAGTGGAAGAAGAACAAAACATCAAAGTGAAGGAAACTGAGATTTAGAATGAATGTAATCTTCTCTCTAGCCCCAATGTGAAGATACTAGATGTTGAAAAGAAGATCAGAAAACTTTATGATGAAATGAGGATATTACATGATGAGAGGAATAGAAAAATGAGGAGACTCACTCTTTTAAGAGAACACATCTCTATGAATTTTAACATCATAGAAGAACCTTTTGAAGAATGTCTTACTACTAAGACATCCTTTCAGAAATTCCAATGTGATAATCTCCAAGCCTATCAGATAGCAGCTTATGGACTAAGCACATTACTTAATGTGGTAGATTCCATTAAGAAGTCATGGGAAAAGGAGATAGAAGCTATGAAAGTAGATTTTTTAGATTGTGTTGCAAGCCTACCAACTTTGCAATAAGAATAAGAAGGTATAATCTTTTTCTGGGATACAATTTTGTAATCCCCCCTACCTTATTTTGTCATTGTTGTCAAAGGGGAAGAGATATTAGGGCAGGAAATTGATATATTAGTTCAGAGTTGGTACTCTTAGGGGGAGTAGTGTACTAGAGACTAGATTTTAAGGATTTATAAGGATAGTATACATATTCTATACTATGGCCACAATTTTGATGTAAATTTTGAGACTTTGACTTGTACACTTAGCCAATTTTCTCATATGTTGCCACCAATGACAAAGGGGGAGATTGTTGACAATTTGGCTGAAGTGAGTACATAGATGTTGTCATTATGGAAACATATGATCCACATGAAGAGCATAGAGGTTTAAGAACAAGTATGGCAGAGCACATTGCAAATTTGTCTAAGTGTGAGACAGTGTTTTTTACAGTGTACTAGGACACAATTTTGGTTTGCGATGTTGACTGGAGTAAGCTAAGTGCTTGCACACTTAAAAATAGACTCTATGATGACTATTGGATACCAATATCAAAGAACAAGTTAGTATGACATGTACGGAATTAGTTAGGACAGTTTTACTAAAGACAATGTGAAGTTGACAAGATAGAATATGAAGGCAGAATTGGTAAAGAGTTAATGGATTATTTTGTTTATCAAAATAATGACTTAACAATATAAAAGGGATGAAATCCTAGATGTTTACTCTTAGATAAAGATATATGAAGCCGAACATTTAAATTTATTAGTCTTAATAACTTGCATATATATAATTGTAAAGAAGAAGATAGAGGTGATGCAATAGTAGATGATGCGATAATGTTGTAATGATATGATAAAGTGATGTGAATGTAAGAGAAATGAAAATGATATTGATGGAAGAAGTATAAGGTTATGTACCTTAATCCATTTTTGTAATTAGTATAATCATTGTATATTACTTGTTTGGGCAGTGGGCTCATCTGGTAATCAGATTTTGTATTGACAACTCCTAATAGGGTTGAGGCTTCTAACAAGGCCTATAGTCCTTTAATCAGGACTGATACACTATATGATTGTAATAGGCTCCTAATAGGGTCAACATCCTTAATAGGATACTTTTGATTAGTGGATCTTTGTGGGTACCATCCCCACCGGGGTTTTCCCTTGGCTAGGGTTTCCTCGAGAACATATCATGTGTTATGAGTAGTCTATTGCTATGCATGTTATTTAGTTTCTTATGTTATGCATGTATAAAGACAATCTGTTATATCCATAATTGGGCAAAGGTTAAATTTTGTAGAATATTTATTCACCCCCCCCCCCCTCTTAGTATTCCCTATTTATAACATATTGTGCTACTCTATTTTTCAAATATTGAAAAGCATCATCAGCCTCTTTAGTCCAAAAAAATTTAGTTTTCCTACCCCCTTTGATTGTATCCAACATTGGAGCACATACATGACTGAAGTTCTTAATGAACTTTCTATAAAATTTAGCAAGAACATGAAAAATTTTCACATCAACTTGGGTTTTGGGAGTTGGCCAACTTACAATTGCTTCTACTTTGTCCAGATCCATTTTTAGTGTTCCTTTGGATATGAAAAATCCCAAGAAGGTGAGTTCCTTTTGCATAAATGTGCACTTCTCCAAATTGATGATCAACTTGTGATCATGAAGTCTTCTCAACACCTTCTCTAAGTGGTCCAAATGCTACTCTCTGCTACTTCTAAAAATCAAAATATTATCCAGATAAATAACAACAAATTTGCTAATAAAATTAGAGAATATTTCATTCATGAGTCTCATGAATGTACTAGGTGCATTGCTTAGTCCAAATGGAATTACAAGCCACTCATACAAGCCTTTAGTTGTCTTAAAGGTGGTCTTCCACTCATCTCCTGGTCTTATTTTGATTTGATGATAACTAGATGTGAGATCTATCTTTGAGAAGTAACCAACATTTCCAAGTTGATCTAGTAAGTCTTCTATCCTTGGAATGGGGAATCTATATCTGATTGTGATTTTATTTGTGGCTCAACTATCTATGAAAAGCCTCTATTTCCCATTCTTTTTAGGTGCTAGGACTGATGGGACAACACAATGGCTTAAGCTCTTTTGTATCAATCCCTTCTCTAACATTTCCTTGATTTGTCTTGAGATTTCAGCATTTTGATCACGGGTCAGCTTGTAAGGTGCCTTGTTAGGTAGTGAAGCACCTGACATGAGGTCTATTTGTTGGGTAACATCTCTCAGGGTGGGAGGGTAGAGGGTAGTTCATTAGTGGCTACCTCTTTGTATTTATCAAGTAGTTCTTTGACTTCACTTGGCATGGCTTCTATCTCTTTAGAGACTTCATTATCTTTGGGTTTAAAAACCAACACATACCCTACATTATCTGATTCCCTCAATGTTATTTCCATTTCCTTCCTATTGACAACTACCATAGTAGATTCTTTGCTAGCTTTTCGATCCGGTAGTGGTTTCATAGTGTAGGTGACTCCTTTCTTTATTATGGTGTAAGTATTCTTCCTATAGTTATGTGTGGCATCCACATCATAGTGCCATGGCCTTTCTAACAAGAGGTGGCAAGCATCCATTCTGATGACATCACACAAGACTTTGTCCTTATAGTCACCTAAGGAGAATTCTACTACTGCTTGTTCAGTCACCAAGGTTTTTTGTCCTTTGGTGAGCCAAGATACATGATAAGGACAAGGATGAGGAATTTTATTCAGATTTAACTTTTGTGTCATTTCCTTAGAAACCATATTTTTAGTTGAACCGGAATCAATAAGTAAGTTGCATACCTTTTCTTGGCACTTTATCTTTTTCTGAAACAAGTTCTTTCTTTGGGATGGCTCCATGGTCTATGGTACTTGCAAGAAGGTTTGTCTCATCATCAAACTTATGCCCTCTTCTGGATCTAGATCTCTCAGATTTGGGTTGTTACCTTGGTTGTCTTCATGAATTAGTTGAGTTCTCCTTTCTCCTTGATTACTGTGCCCCTTCTTAGGACATCTTCCAACATGGTGTCCAAGCTAATTACAATGGTAACATCTTATGGGACCATTCCCTCTTCCTTTGTTGAAGGGTCTCCTACCTCTGGAGTTTCCTCGAGCATTATTCTCATTCCTCTCTAACTGATTTTGATCAGAGGGCTTGCTACTATTACTGGACTATCCCCTACACCATGAGTTACCTCTACCTCTAAAACTTTTATTGAAGTTATTATTTCTATTGCTACATCTGCCCCTATTTCCTTGTTCTTGTTTTCTCTTGAACTTCTCCTCCACTTTCAGTGCTAACTGAAAACATTGCTATACTATTGTAGGGCTGGTTAAACTTAGTTCATCTTGAATGGAGATCTTCAAACCTTGCATGTACCTTACAAGTTTTACACATTTTGGCTCTATCATCTTTGTCTTCATGAGAAGCCTCTAAAATTCTTTCGTATATGATGAGACATTCATCTCCTTCTTTCTCAAACTCATCCTCCTTTTATAGAGTTGGACTTCATAGTCTACAAGGACATATGCTTCCTTGATTTTTCTCACCATCTTCTTCCAAGTGGTGATCTTTTTCTTTCCACTCTTCACTCTATCATCTTGGGTGAAGTTCCACCACATAAGTGCAAAGCCTTTGAGTCTAGACTTGGCAATTTTTATCCTTTGATTCTCAAGGATATCCTCACAATCAAAGAAACTTGATACGGCATCCACCCAATCCATTGTAGCAAAAAGATCCATCTTCCCATCATACATGGGTAAGTCAAGCTTAGAGTCCATGGTTCTCCTCTCCATGGATTTATGAGTCTTTACTAGTAGCCTCTGATCTGTAGGAACTTCTTCTTCTTCCTACTGAAGGGGTTCTTCCTCACTCCCTTCCTCAACATTCTCAAATCTACCACTAGTCTTGTTATGAAGCTCTTCCTTAAGCCTTTCTACTTCATCCATTACTCCTTGCATCTCTGCATCTCTATGTGTATCCTTCCTTAGTCTTTGTTCCCTCAAGTACCTGACAATATTTGCATTGGTCATCCTTGTAGATAACCCTCCTTCATCATCTCCCAACATGGTTGCTATAAAATTCTTTGCCCCAAAAGACCTTGGGTTCTTTGATACCACTTGATGCAAGAGCCAAGGGTATTCGGTGACTGTTGTGATTGATTTTCTTAACTCTTTATATAGAGTTTTCAACCCCTAACTCTCACACCCCTTAATAAAGACATTAAGCATTCATGTACTCATACCTTATAGATAACTAAAAAAGATGAATCCATTAAACATTGGAATATTTGATTCCTAGTCTCGAATCTAGGTGAGTAGATGTTCTGATGTCTTACAAGTTTTACATGAGTCTATAGACAACCAACAAAAAAGATGAATTCATATATTGAATGATCTAAATAATTCCTGGCACAAATTGGGTGAGTGATTGATTATGGGATTCATAAAATAGCATAACAACCCAAAGGAAATCCTTACCGATATGGAAGGGACCCAAGTTGGACCCTGCCAAGCACCTTCAACAATCTGGGTTGGCTTCTTGCTGCATTTGTGATATTGGAGCAGTCAGAGACTTACCCTATTTATCAGTGAATTTGATTATGAGACTTCACAAGGCTCTAGAAATCAGCCTAGACTTGGTTATCCACCATAAGACAACAATGCAATAGGCAGCCAAAGACTACTATCTCTATTTTGAAACACCAATGGCTTTAGTTTTCAAAGCCTACAAGCAATCCAAGAAATGGTTCCCTATTTGAACACTCAACACAAAAAAACCTCTTCTCACAGTGATCTCGGTAGTTTAGAATGCCACAATAGGCTGAGAATCAGGCGGTTGCAGTCAAACTCACGAAATGGATGTAGCCTCCTTCAAGAAAGGGAATGAACATCAAAGATGGTGTCTCCCTCTTAGTTAGATTCGAGACACCTTGAGAAATTTTAGATGACCCCAAAGCCTAAGTTGGACTCTCGAGTTTTTGAATGGTAATAGATTATGTACTCGGTGCATTTATCACTAACACACACCAAATGAGGTAAGTGATTGGCCTAGTGGTGTTCTCCCCTAAATCCAACTAGGATGCGTGGGGGTCATCGAAACAATGCTAATCATAAATCTTTGGAGGTCTTAGTGCTTAGTGGATGGTGAATGATGCACTACTGTGCATTCTACAGTTGGTGCACACCCAATGGTATCCGCCTAGGGCAAGCTCAAACTCCCATTTCCCTACATGATCTCAAAAACTATTCTAGGAATCTTCAAAAGCATGTTCAAATAGAGATTTCCACCTGAAATCAATTGATTTCCATGGTGGAAAAGTCTCAACCAGACACACTGATGTGGCAGCCTTAGTAAGAAGCCAAAAAATAGGTTGTGAAGATTCAAAACCTGATAAATACTACCATAAGAAATGGTTTTGCATCAAATCGATTGTATTTGAAAGGTAGTTCATAGGGCTTCAAAACTAAAGTAGTTTCATCTACTGCTAGAACCAAATGAAAATCTAAAAGTTAATGGTATTGCTGAGGTTGCAGGAAAAATGGGTTATTTTATTGATTGAGAAAAAATTACATTCTATTGCCTTCCATGCACCAGTGAGGCTATGAAGGCCTTCCCCAATGGATTCACACTAGTTTCCAACTGTCTAGCCGATTAGGGGACAAGGATTACAATTAGTGTAAATAATGTAGTTTCCATTTAGCAATAGTTGTAAACATGTAACCTGAGAGCCATATAGATCATTAAAAACTTAAGATTCCTTTATTTGTAAAACTTAGAATGCTAACTATCCTAGAACACTAACTATCCTAGAAATATCATTCATTGATCCTAATGACCATAGTGCAGCAAGTGGCTTATGAATTGCCAAAATCTTGCAACTAGGTCTCACATTGGATTCAAGATGATTCTCTACCTTAAAGACCCTCATCTTTCAAATTACCTCTAACCCCATAGACCAGAGTACATCAAGTGTTTGAGATCATGTGCAAGGAGGTGGTGCTCTGGGCACTAGAGAGAGAGAGAAGGGGGAGAGAGGTTCTTATCTCTCTCTCGCTCTCTACCTCTCTTATCACCCCTCTCTCCCCCCTCTCTCTCTCATCAGCCTATCTCTCCCACTTATCTCCTATCTCTCTCTCCCCCCTTCTCTCTCTACCTCTCTTATCACCCTCTCTCTCTCTCTCTCTCTCTCTCTCCCTCTCTCTCTCTCCTCCTCTCTCTCTCCTCTCTCTCTCTCTCTCTCTCCCTCTCTCTCTCTCCCTCTTCTCTCTCTCTTCTCTCTCTCTCTCTCTCTCTCTCTCTCATTTTTATTGAAAAGGTAGATGATAGTTGGTTATGGCATAGAATATTATGTTATGTTAACTTTGATAACATTAATGAAAGAAAGTATGGCTAATGTAATAAGAGATCTACCAAAGTTTGTGAAACCTTCTAGCACTGTATGCAGAGAATGTGTTATGGGAAAGCAAACTAAAAGCACTCATAAAGGAAAAACATTTACATCAAAAGGAAAGTTGGATCTGATACATATAAATCTATGTGGGCCTACAAGAAAAAAGTCATACTACAGTGAAAGGTATTTTATACTCTTTATTGATGACTTTTTCCAGAATGATGTGGGTTACTTATTTGAGAGAGAAATCATAAGCATTTGAAAAATTCAAGTTGTTTAAAGAAAAGGTAGAGAATGAATTAGGACTAAAAATAAAGTGTTTAAGATTAGACAGAGGTGGAGAGTTTACATCAGATTTATTCAATTCATACTATGAAGATCATGGGATAAAATGACAACATTTGCTCCTGTTGCTAGAATAGAGGCAGTAAGATTATTTCTATCTTATGCTACACACAAAAACTTCAAAGTGTATCAGATGAATGTTAAAGTTGCATTTCTAAATGGAGATCTTGAAGAAGTATACATAGAATGACAAGATGTATTTCCTCTATGCGAAGATAAAGACATGGTGTGCAAATTGAAGAAAGACTTATATGGGTTGAAGCAAGCTCCTAGGGCTTGGTATGCAAGGTTGGACAAGTATCTACTTGGAATTGGATTCAAAAAAGGTAATGTGGATAGTAATTTGTATTTAAGAACTACTAAAGATGGAATCCTAATAGTAGAAGTATTTGTGGATGACATTATCTTTATAGGTAATGATGATCTATGTAAGAAGTTTGCTAAAGAAATGGAAAGTGAATTTGAGATGTCCATGATAGGTGAAATGAAATTCTTCCTTTGACTACAAATAACTCAGAATGAGAATGGTATTTTCATTTCTTAGACCAAGTATCTCAAATAATTTCTTAATAAATTTTGTATGGAAGATTGTAAACTAGTAGGAACACCTATGGTGACTTGAAACAAGATAACAATTGATGATGAATCAAAATGTGTTTTTCAAACTTTGTATAGATCAATGGTTGGAGGTCTATAATATCTGACTCACACCAGACTAGATATTGCTAATGTTGTTGGAATTGTGGCTAGATATCAGGTAGAACCCAAAGAGACTTATTTAGCTGATGTTAAAAGAATACTAAGGTATCCTAGAGGAACCATTGACTATGGTTTATGGTATGACAGGAATGATAGCTTTGAACCTGATGCTTATACTAATGCTGATTGGGCAGGAAATATTGATGACAGAAAAAGTACAAGTGGTGGTGCATTTTTCCTTGGGAAAAAGTTGGTTTCTTGGCTAAGTAAGAAACAAGATTATATAGCACAATCTATTGTTGAATTAGAATATGTTGCTACTACTATAAATTGCACAAAGATTGTTTGGAGGAAAAAAAATGCTAGAAAACATTGGAATAACTTTTAATAAGCCTATGGTTATCCACTGTGGTAACATTGGCACAATAAACATGTCAAAGAATCTGGGATGCACTCTAAAAATAAATACATTTCTATCAAGTATCACTTCTTGAGAGACAAAGTGGGAGAAAAATAAATCAAGCTTGAATATATTAGTACAAAAGAGCAGATTGTAGGAATTTTTACAAAGCCACTACCGAAAGATACCTTTGAATATCACATAGGTATGTTAGGGGTTTAGGCCCCTCCTAGTCAGAACTAAATGATGCAGAGATGCATCAGTCCAGAAGTGCTCAGAGCCTCATCATTTTTTGGACTAGATATAGGGATCTACTCCTCAAGGGGAGTGATCATGGAAGAAAGTTTATATGTGAAGGCAGTTGGCACCCTTTTCCATTATGGTCAAAGGGGGAGTGTTGTTATGAGAAAATCCTCACTGTTTGGGGAGATTATGAAGTTGAAGGACTTTTGGGTTGATACAACTTTGGGATAAGATTTTCCCATATGTTGACATCAATGCTAAAGGGGGAGATTGTTGGATATTGCTAATGCATGGGTGGTGATTGAGACATTTAATATGTTTAATCACTACATTACTAAATACATACTCATACTATTATCATTTGTGTTTTGTCACTGATGTCAACATATGCTTCTATGAAGGAACCAGACTAGCAATCACAATGTACGGCTAGTGTATGGATGTTTCAGATGTTGTGAAGTTAGATAAGAGCTCATAAGGATGTTTTGATCTTATATCTGAGATCACATCATTAAGTTTTTCATATTAAGAGAGTTACAACTATTTTGGTAAATACTGGTCACTAGACTATGACAGTTAGAATTGACAGAGTAAGTCTCAGAGATTTTGATATATCTTTCAGAGGGATTGGATTCAAGATATGCAAACTTGAAGGATGATGGAAGAGGTACTGATGGATGCTCATTGGTTAGTGTAAGGTACAGAGTGATTGGTGACATCATCTATGGTGTGTGCTTTGGCGATGGCTTATTCTAAAGTTGACTCAAGGAATGAAGCATGTGTTTTGTTTGGCAAGCATAAATCAAGAATGTCAGTCCCTATTTTTTGTAATGTAATCATTGTATAATTGTTATAGATACCGTGTGTATCTTAGCAAGGGTTTATGTAATTGTTTGTAATTAGGAAAGCCTTATGGGCCAACATGATCTTGGTAAATTGTAATAAGGTATAAATGAAAGGTATTTTCTTTGGAAAAGATATGGATGAAATATATGTGAAATAAGGAGGTTGTGAAGGTTGTGAACTTGTGTCTTCTATATGTAGAGAAAAAGATTAATGGTGGACTTCATTGCAACTGATCAAGCAAAGACAGTTGATGGTAAATAGTTCAAATATTGTGTATTTCTTCATATACAATTGTTTCAAACTAGTGAGTTCTAAAGGTAGATTTAACCTTCTTTGGGAAATGAGCCTTATGCAATGATCCCTCTATTGTTCTTAATTCCTAATAGTGTCTATCCTTTATAAAGGACTATGTACTAAAATGTTTCAATAAGCTCCTAATAAGGCTATATCTTCTAACAAGGATTACTATACTCTCAGTACATCATTAGTGGGTGCTAATTCCCACCAGGGTTTTTACCTTTAATAGGGTTTCCCCATAACCAAAATATTGTGTTATTGTGTTGGAATTCATTGTGTTCATTGGATCTAATATTAATGAACTTAAAGTTTAAAGTTTATTATTCTGTCATACAACTAATTCACCCCCCCCCCCCTCTCAATTGTATTGTGGACTGTTATTCCTAACAATGTAGAGTTTCTGATAAAGTTTGGAAGGTAATCATTAATAGTGGTAGCTCAAAGAATCAGGCATTTGTGGAAATGGTCACAAAGTTTTAGTTGAAAAAGTTGGAACATCCAAAGCCCTATCAGATTTCTTGGATCAAGGATGAGCATACACTCTTGGTAAGTGAACAATGTTATGTGAATTTAAAAATTGGAAAGTACAATGATAAGGTGTTATGTGATATCAGGGTAAGTGCACAAAGATGGGGGACCAAAAAGTTGCCACTTTTCTTTTTGGCCCCCCATCGCGCATAGTGCGCATGTACTAAAGGGCGTGCACCCTATGGCTTGGGTTACCCAAGCCTTAGGCTTGGGCAATCCAAGACAAAGGGCGTATGAATTTTGGAAAACACAAAGTTTTCCAAAGCACGTGCGCCCTATAGGGTGTACGCCCTTTGTAAAAAGATACATATATTTGTTGCACGTGGGTTTGAGCTCATTTTTCTGTCTCAAACCTGTATTTTCAGCTTGAAGAAGATTTGAGAGTGTGCACACCCTATTATAGTTGCTTGTGAATTGATTATTTTTGTTCATCCATCAATCAAATGGCTCCACGACATCGTCAAGCTTGATCTGGGAGAAGAGGTAAGTGTTTTTACAACTTATCATGCCTCTTATTTGTTTTAAAATTTTAGTTTTGTTGCAATTTGTTTTTGTTTAAATTTTTTTTTGTTTAAATTTGTTGTATAATCAATATTTTAAAATTTAGTTTTTTTAATTATCAGGAAGAAATAATCTCCCTCCACCAAACCCTCCATCTCCTCATGAAGAACCAAATGAAGAACTGAATGAAGAAAGAAATGAAGAAAATGAATCTCAATTGCCTCCACCAATCAAGAAACCTCCTCTTGGAACACAACAAAATTTGCTGAACCAAATTGAAAGAGGGCAAAAAGAATTAGAATCTTTAATTAATAGGTTAAAAGATTCTAGTGGTACAAATCCCAGAAGGGAAAGACTTTCAAAATCATTGCAAGCAATATTGACCCATGTAAGCTCAGTTAGTGGGAAAATTAATTTATGGCAGGATAAAAGAGAAGAACAAAAATAATATTATGTAAATAAATTATCTTATGCCGACATAAAAAAGAAAAAAAATCACAAAAGATGACATTTGCCAGCTATTTAAAAAACTAGGGGATGCAAATACTCTTTGAACTACAACAAGGAGGTTCCCAATTCATTGGTGCATAAATGAAAACATTAAAAACAATTTTTGGGACAGATGGTGGATGGTCTTTGATTCACCTCCTTGTAACAATCGTGAGGTGCCTATATATTTCTTGAGGAAACTCTATTGCGAGTTTGTACTCAAGGTGGTGCCAAATTATTTTGACATGGATTCTAAGGGTAGCAGAGGGGTTTCATCATTTGATCGAGAAGGGGCACATTGTGACCCTAACGCACCTAGGGCTGCTAGTGGCAAGCCATCATTGGATCATGTAAGTATTCCTTTTGTTGTGAAGGAACATGTAGAGGCAGACACACTAGGCACGATTAGTGCTTTGACACAGAATCTCATTCAGTGTGTTACTCCTTTAGTTGAGGGTGACTATGGTCAATCCTCGAGGGGGCATATATGTCAGTCATGTGGATGCTTGTGCACATTTGGTACTAGCGAGAGAGAGGATGAGGATTCTGGATTGATGACTGATACCTTTCTAAATATGACATTTGGCATTGACATAGGTAAATATTTCCAAGTTCATTAAATTGCTTTAATCATATTTCATTTATAAAAGAATAACTATTTAATTTAGTATCTATTGTTTATGATGAAAATTCAGGGCAAGAGTGTTAGTGGTGGTGGCGGTGGTAGTGGAAGTGGAAATGATCCTAATGTCCCCTTTTACACATCATCAGCACAAGTATGTATCAAATAAAATATTTAATTAACATATTTGATTATTATGTAATTATATGAATAATTGTATCCTAACTTATTGTGCATGTGCATTAGATGTGCATTGGTGGACCATCGACGCTCACAATAGACAGTAAAAGGCATCGTGCAACTTTCCTTGAGGTATCTTTATTTGCATATTAATTGGATTTACTTGATCATATTTAATTAATGAATGAATGACTAAATTACTAGACAAATTATGATCAAAATCCAGAGGCACGATGATTACATTCTTTCACCTAGGTTTGTGAGGTCACCATTGAGTCCACAGGTATACATGTAATAATGCATTATAATTAACATGTCAGTAGTATGTTCTTATATGAATGGTTATCTTATAATTTTCCATGTACATGTGCACTAGTTGAATGTCGGAGCTTCGACTTCAACACCGCACATCAGAGGATGTGGTGGAACCTTCACGGAGGTATCATTTACTCATTAGTAGGGTTGTAAAAAAATTAATGTAATCTTGATAACTACATAATTTACTTTTTTTGTTTCATTTTCATCTTTTGACATCAGAGACTCCTCCTTCTATCCGTGATACTTTGGATCATGGAGTAGCTGTAGCAGTAGCTAGTTCTTAAGCACTGACTGAGGTATGAAAGAGATCACTTAACTTTAATTGTTATTTTAATAGTTTGTATTGAATTTTATAATGATATCCATGTATGTATTTTAATTATTATTTTGATCATTTTTGTAGGGACTTATGACTCCAGATCGCCAGCATGTGCCTTCGGTGGATGAACATAGTGACTATTTGCTAGCGGTAAGCCAATATTCAATTTTATGTCATTGTATAATTCAATTTTGATGTATATTAGTTATCTCTATCTAATTTTTTTTATTAGGTCGAGCTACAGAAGAGTCTAGATAGGAGGACGAGTGAGCACACATGGAAGACTATGGCATCCACTGCATCTCCATCGACATGATGATCAAAGATAGCTCGGGATTTGTTTTCTTCCCCTAGTGGGAAAGGACTAGATTAGGGATATGGATTGTATGCCTATATAGCATTAGTGGACATATTTTTTGTATATTGTATCAGTGATATGTTGTACATCCATTTGGCTTTGAGGAAGCCAGTTTTATTGTATTGAATATATTCAATGTATGACATTATTGGAAATATATATTTGACTTCATGCCCTATGAATATATATTTTTTATGTTTTAGGTATGCAATTCATGTATTTGGTGTATTGATGTCTACTAAATTATGTTTATGTTCATGTCTTTGCTTTGTAAATTTCCCATGCCTTATAGTTATGCTTGTATGTTTAACTTGCTAACTGTGCTACAAATGCTAGTCACTATCCTCAATAATAGTCAATTCTTTAACTGTAATAATAACAAAAATAATGAAATGAATGCATAAATGTATAAATATAATATGTAAGAATCCTAAGTGGCTCTTGTTCTTACAATGATAATTTTTTAAAGAAATTCTGACAAATACAGATACTAATGCTTCAACAATTTATTTATAGCTTGGTTGAAAATTCTTCATTTAAATTTTAAGACATTCGATAAATTGAAACTCCATGTTCATTATTATAATTTCTAATATTTCATAATCTCCTCAAATTAAAATAACATTCATGCACCTATTATTTCATCTGTTATGACTGAAAGTATAGTCTCCAGCTGAAATTGCTCATGCAACTTCTATTATTGAATTTGTGGCTACTGGAATGTAATAGCAAAGCATCAACTCACACACCCAATAATGTTATCAAACCCACACTTGCTGGGAAGAACTATTTGCAAAAGACTTATGCCTAGCAGAGAATTGAAAGACCCTACGGTTATGATAATTAAGTCTGGTCATCACAATCTCTGTATTAAAACATTTGAACAACAAACCTCTTGTTGTTAATTCACAGCACTACCAGAAACGCACCCAAATTTGCTAGCTGCCCACCACTATCGAAACTCAATGGCATTCTTAGTATTATTCGATGGCACAAGACTCCATCTCACAACACAGTGCCTAGAAGAATGAACGTTCTTCTTGGCAATTAAACCCTAGTCTTCTTAGCATTTCGAACCATTACAGAATTCTCCATTTCATCAAAATATAACATAATCAATGAAATCCATTTTCACAAGTCAAAGGCTTTTTAAGAAAAAACATCAATCTTCTTCATCACACCAAACTCCAACTTCAAATACACACTTCTCACTTAAGTGCTTTGAAGCATCAAGCACACACTTTTTAGTTAGAACATAAAGTAACATGATAATAAATTAATCTAAACTTAATTGTATAAGATATGAAGATGGATGCACATTATGAACCCAACTGAAGAAGAATGAAGATCAAATCAAAATCCAACTGCCTTGCCTAAAATAGGAGCCACTAACTGACTTACTATAAATAGTAAGTGCACACAGAGATCCCCTAATGTTGGCAAGAGTTCTTTTATTAATAAGATTACTATGACAGATGTGAATGTGCAACCTTATGCTTTTACAAACAATCTTCGAATTGTCCCCTAACTAATTGATTGTTAATGACAAATACTAGAATACATATTTGCACTCATCCTACTGCTCACCCCGGAGTCATCAGTATTTTTTGAATGACTGTGTGTGCCAAAAAAGGTTTTCAGTAGCATTTATCTGACCATTCAAATTTGTTGGAATAGACGGTTCGATGCTATGACCGATGGTTTGAAAGATACACAACGTTGGTCATTTCAACTGAGGAACACTATGAGTTCTGACACTGACCAAGAATGTGTTGCCGAATTTAAAATAAGTTGAATCTCTTAAAATTGAGACAGGCTTTTGTAGGCCCCAGCAACACAATCTTGTAGCACTTGACAGATAGATTCTACATTACACGAGCTTTGAGATATGAACCCGCAAAGATAACCGATTTCATGCTTAAGGGACCTTAAGGGACACTTCAGCACGGAGTCGTCGATGGGGTTCAAATGACTGTGCATGGTGAACAAGATTGCCACTAGCATTTACCTGGCCATCTGGAGCTATTGGAAAAGATAGTTTGATGCTAGGATTGATGGTTTGAAAGATACGCAATGTTGGTTGTTTCAACTAAAGAGCACTATGAGTTCTGACACCGACCAAGAATATGTTGCTGAATTTAAAATAAGTTGAATCTCTGAAAACTGAGATAGGCTTTTTGTAGGTCCCAGTAACACGGTCCTATAGCACTTAATGGATTGATTCTACATTGCATGAGCTCTAAAATATGACCCTGCAAAGATCACCGATTTCATGCTTAAGGGACCTTGAGGGACACTTTAGCATGGAGTTGTCGGTGAGGTTCGGATGATTGTGCATGGTGAATGAGGTTTCCACTAGCATTTACTCAGCCATCTAGAGTTGTTGGAACTGACAGTTTGATGCTATGGCCAATGGTTCAAAAGATACGCAATGTTGGCCATTTCAACTGAGGAACACTATGAAATCTGACACCGACTGAGAATGTGTTGCCAAATTTAAAATAAGTTGAATCTCTAAAAACTAGAGAGGCTTTTGTAGGCCCTAGCAACACGGTCCAGTAGCACCTAATGAATCAATTCTACGTCACATGAGCTCCAAGATATGACCCCACAAAGATCACCAATTTCATGCTTAAGGGACCTTGAGGGACACTTCAGCATGGAGTCGTCAGAGGGGTTTGAATGACTGTACGTGGTGAATGAGGTTGCCACTAGCATTTACCCAGCCATCTAGAGCTATTGGAACTGATAGTTTGATGCTACGACTGATGGTTTGAAAGATATGCAATGTTGGCCATTTCAACTAAGGAACACTATGAGTTCTAACAGCGAGCGAGAATGTGTTGTCAATTTTAAATGAAGTTGAATCTCTAAAAACTAAGACAAGATTTTTTAGGCCTTGGCAACATGGTCCCATAGCACCTAACAAATTGATTCTACATTGCACGAGCTCTGAGATATGACCCTACAAAGATTGCTGATTTCATTCTTAAGGGACCTTGAGGGACAGTTTAGCATGGAGTCGTCGGTGGGGTTCGAATGACTGTGCATGGTGAATGAGGTTTCCAATAGCATTTACTTGGCCATCTGGAGCTATTGGAACTGACAGTTCAATTCTACGACCGACGGTTCGAAAGATACGCAATGTTGGCCATTTCAACTAAGGAACACTATGAATTCTGACACCGACCAAGAATGTGTTGCCAAATTTAAAATAAGTTGAATATCTAAAAACTGAGATAGACTTTTGTAGGCCTTGGCAACACGGTCCCGTAGCACCTAATAGATTGATTCTACATTGCACGAGCTACAAGATATGACCCCACAAAGATTTCTAATTCCATTCTTAAGGGACCTTGAGGGACACTTCAGCACGGAGTCGTCGATGGCGTTCGAATGACTCTGGGTGCCAAATGAGGTTGCCACTAGCATTTACCTGGCCATTTAGAGCTGTTGGAATAGATGGTTTGATGCTATGAGTGACGGTTCGAAAGATACACATTGTTGGCCATTTTAGCTGAGGAACACTATGAGTTCTGACACCGATTGAGAATGTGTTGCCGATTTTAAACAAAGTTGAATCTCTAAAAATTGAGATAGGATTTTGTAGGCCCCAGCAACATAGTCCCTTATCACTTGACAGATTGATTCTACATCACATGAGCTGTGAGATATGACCCCACAAAGATCACCAATTCCATGCTTAAAGGACCTTGAGGGACACTTCAACATGGAGTCATTGAGGGAGTTTGAATGACTATGTGTGCCAAATGAGGTTTCCACTAGCATTTACCTGACCATCCAGAGCTATTGGAATAGATAGTTTGATGCTACGATTGATGGTTTGAAAGATATGCAACGTTGGTCATTTTAGCTGAGGAACACTATGAGTTCTGACACCAATCGAGAATGTGTTGCCGATTTTAAACGAAGTTGAATCTCTAAAAATTGAGAGAGGCTTTTGTAGGCCCTAGCAACACGGTCTATATCACCTGACATATCAATTCTACATCACACGAGCTATGAGATATGACCCCGTAAAGATTTCTAATTCCATGCTTAAGGGACCTTAAGGGACACTTCAGCACGGAGTCATTGACGGTGTTTAAATGACTGTGGGTGCCGAATGAGGTTTCCACAAGTGTTTACCCAGCCATCCAGAGCTGTTGGAATAGATGGTTCTATGCTACAACTGACGGTTTGAAAGATACGCAATGTTGGCCATTTCAATTGAGGAACACTATAAGTTATGACACCGACCGAGAATGTGTTGCCGATTTTAAATGAAGTTGAATCTCTAAAAATTAAGACAGGCTTTTGTAGGCCCTGGCAACATGGTCCCATAGAAATTAATGAATCCATGCTACCTCGCATGAGCTCTGAGATACGACCTGACAAAAATCATTGATTTCATGCTTAAGGGACGTTGAGGGACACTTCAACACAGAGTCGTTGATGGGGTTGGAATGACTATGCATGGCATGTACTTGCATGAGGACATTATATATTATAGAAATCCCGCACAGAAGTAGCTGGCAAGCTGGTCAAAAAGTAGTAACTGATAGCAAGTGGGATAATGGAGATGCTTTAATAAACCATTATCTTCTTTACTCAAGCAACATCTGGTTCATCTGCTTGACCGGGGCATGTTTGGGAACAAACAATCTCCATTTAAACTCAAGTCTCTGGAAGTAGTTATATTTGTCAATGGAGGAGATACACCCATTGTATCTGCAATAACTTCATGCTCACTAGAATTTCCATTACTCTTCAATTGGGATACTCTTTCCAAAATTGCATCTACCCTTTTACCAATTAATGGGTCTATTTGTGGACCTCAAAGGAGTTGGTCACCTAAATGAGAACCTTGAGATGAAGTAGGAACTTCTCTACAAAAAAGATCAGTACCTTGAGAAGCTCTTCACTTTTTCAGCTGAATTAAAACCTTGGACCATAGATGGCTTCCCTTTGTTGTAAAATGAGGAGTGAGACTTCCTTGTTAAAGGTGGCGAGGAACTTACATTTCAAGGATAATGCCCAAATCCCATAAATGCAAGGCCATTGAGGGATAGTCATTTCTAATAGAAATATTTGTGGTGCTAGAATGAAGTGCATGACCAAATTCTTTTCCTTCTAATGAACAAATTTGAGGCTTCATTTCACATTTCTCTGTGGATAATTCCACAACAATTGTTACTTCTCTATCTGAATTTTTGTTGTCTGTGTACATGTGCACTGAAGAGATTTTGTCACTACTTGAGCTACTAGCAGATGGTGAGTAATCATCATCATCATCTGACATAGGGTCACACACATATCTTACTTCTTTCCTTTGCTGCTTTCCCCTTCCTAGCTCTTCCTCCTTATCTGTAACTTCTATCATGGGTCGAAGAAGCTCTTCCCACTCTTTCCCATTAACTATGGGTTTTGTCTCTTCATCCTAAGTAATTGGCATACCATAGATGGCACCAAGATAACCATTTTCTTCACAAATGTCCTTTTCTCTCACATTAATATCTCTATGAAGAAGATTTTCTATATCTTCCTTTGTATATTGAATAGATGTAGCTGCAATCCCATGTTCATCAAGAATATTCCTTGCACCATTGAGTAATATATCATGTAATTCCTTAATAGTTTCATTCTTAACATAATTCATAACTAGATTTTCCATAGCCAATTTTCTTCTTGATTGTTGCAATATTTTGTCCTAAACTGAACATTTTGTAATCAGTTGATATACAATCATAGTAAAACATACCATATATAATGACTGTGTTGACACTCGATTGCATCATATAATAAGTTGAAATTAGATAATCATAAAACACTTTGTAAAGTACATTCTACATATCATATACAACCACATCAAATGAGTTCAGCATCAAGAAAGAATATTTTTTTTTCAAAGTCTTTTAATTTCTCTATGGCTGGTAGCCAATTGCTTATTCACTTATTTTTTGCTTCCTCAATTGGTCAAAAGTTGTAGGATATTCTTTGGGAAACTTTTCTTTTTTTCCTATAGGATGCCTTTGTATACAAATTTTGGAGAATCTTTGTTAAAGAGTAGGTAAGAATGACTAAGCTGAGTGCAGTGGAGAGGAAGAGGAATAAATTAAGAGAGTAGAGGTGGAGAGTGATAATGATGAAAATATTTCAAGGCGAGAGCAATAACAAGATCGTGACACTTTCCTCTAGAGAAATTGAGATTTCTGTCAAGTTTGTTCTGCTTGGAGAGCTGGCTAGGCATGCTTCTTCTGAAGGAAGTAAGGTTGTTACCAAGTTTCCTACTGCTCTAGGTTAGGTTTTGTTGGAAGATTTTAGGTTTCTTGTATGTGGTGTTTATGGCAGGATTTTTTAGAAGTTGGTTTTGGCTTGGGTTTATGTGGAAGTTAATGCTAAATTGGGATCTTAGTGTATGTAAAGAATATATGAATTATGCTATGTATGTTGTGAAAAATCTCTGAACTATATCATGCAATTCCTTAATAGTTTCATTCTTAACAAAATTCATAACTAGATTTTCCATAGCCAATTTTCTTCTTGATCATTGCAATATTTTCTCCTCAAATGAAGATTTTGTAATTAGTTGATATACAATCACAGTTTTCTCTTGGCCAATCCTGTGGGCTCATGATTGAGCCTATAGATCCACAAAAGGGTTGAAATTTGGATCTGGTGGAAGAGTAGTATTAGGAAGAAGTCATTCACTAACATCTCATCTTTATAAAAACTAAATTTGGATTCACTAGAAGCATTTTGTGACATTTTGGGACAGTAAATCCAAGCTATTCTTGATTGTCTTGAATAGGGATTTTGCAAATAGCTGTTTATTTTGAAAGCTTAATGAATGTATTGAATCCCCCACCCCCCTGTGGTCAATGTGATTGGTGGGAGGAGTCATAACATGTATATAATCCTTGTATAGAATTTTAAATTCAAGGATGGGCAAGTATTGTGGAGGAGAGACCCCAAACATGGAGAGTATAGTGTTGATTGGGGGTTACTAGTGTTGGGACCAGTCATGGTCTGAGAGATTTGTCCATTGGAGGGCCATATTTTATGGCTTGGATGGTCATATTATGTTTCTTTAATGGTGTTTAAACCCCTATTTTGATAGGGAAGTGTGTGAAGGTGTTAGATTGGAGAAGCCACAGGTGTGAAGGCCTTAAATAGAGGGTTTTGTAGTTGGGTGTTTAAAACTTGTTGTCTATTCTTGAAAATTGGAAAATCCTTGGTTTAGGATCATAATAAAAGACTATTTTTGGTCATGGAACCCTGGAAGTAAGTGGATGATAGGGTTGCTTTGTTAGGAGGGGCTAATTAGGCTTGGAAGAAGAGCACTTAAAAAAGAAGTCTACACTAGACAAAGATTTAAAGTCTGAGATTGATATCAACTTAGGAATTCTGAAAAGGGTACTCAAAAATGTAAAAACATTGATAGGTTGTTTGGGAAGTTTGGGAAAAAATGTTAATTTTAGTTTTGGCAGGGTTACTAGGCAGGCTTGGAAGGCTATAGTGGAAGAATGGTGAAAGATGAGTGGATAGGAGTGAAAGGGGAGTTTGAACATGTCTAATGTACCATGTTAAGATGATCCATATCATTGGGATCAAGGTAAGAAATCTAGTTTGGTTTTTGGTGTGTTGGAGGCACTAGGTGCACTAGGTGCACTAAGTGGCCTAGGAGGGTACTGGTGCTTAGAGAGATTGGAACAAATAAAAGTGATAGTGAACTCATGAGTTTGGTTGTGGAAGTTACTTAAAAAGTTAGAGAACTCCATTTGATCTTTGAATAGGACTGATTCCTTGAGTTGATTCCAAGTTACTTGTTGAATCCTCGAGTTGAGTTGGCCTATTTAAGGTGATAGTGGAGGGCTCCGCATCAAGATGGTATGAAAGGAGAGAATGAAGTAAAGTATTCTCCAAAGCTGAGAAAAGAAAAGAAAGTGATGTTCAAAAGGAAGAGAATAAGAAAAAGAAGAGGAAGAGAAGTTGGTTTTGGCATGGGTTTATGGTAGGCTTGTTTAGAAGTTGGTTTTGGCATGGGTTTATGTGTGGAAGTTAATGTTGAACTGGGATCTTACTGTACGTCAAGAATATGTGTATTATGTTATGTATGCTGTGAAAAATCTCTGAACTATAAGATTTCTATTATAAGGTTTTTTTAATTAATAATGAGAAATATTTTTACAACTCAGCTCAATAGGAGCACCAGAGGAAAGAGCTGAGCAAAGAAAACCTTCCGGTATTGCCCCAAAAAATAGAAGAGAAAGGTTGTCATTAAATCTTACAAACTTCCCATTATGCATACAAGGTAATGCATGAGAAATTTACAATCCACCCAATTTACAGTGCTATATAAATTTGACATGTTACGATATTTTGTATCTCCATTTAGTCCAATGAACCAATTGGGTCTTCCCTACCCTTGATTGTCTCAAGTATTGCTCATGGTCTAACTCATGAACCTTCCAACGAGTTTTATTTTGTGGTCTTCCCCCATATCTGATTAAGTGGACATTTGATGCAATGATGAGGTTTGAATAATGAAGAATCTTTCTATGTGTCTCCCAATCCTCGAACAACCACAACCTAGGGTTCTTCATAGCATACCGTCTAAGCCATGTACCAATTACAACCACTACTCCTATAGGGTATTCTAATTCTTCACCATCAATAACTGAGTGATCCAATTTCTTTTTTGCCTCTACACAATGACAAAAATAATAATCTATCCCTTCTTCATTGTCTTCAGGTGCAATAATAGAAAAAACATGACCTGTAATGATATAAACATAATGAGGACATTAGTTTACTAAATATTTATGATAAAGTACTAAATTTGAGATTATTTATATGTGGAAAATACCAACTTGGTTGTACTAGATGAGATAAGCAATCAAAGTCAATGGATGATTCCATTTCGATTAGTTGTAGCGATTCATGGGGATGATAGGAGGCAAGTGGACTCAAAATACGTGTATACCATTCATCAACCCATTCCTTTGACTCACACCCATCCCAATCTTCATCTACACATGATGAACAAAAGCATGCCATATGTTGTGTGTGGATACTCCATGAACCTCCATTACAACTTCTAAAAGAGTGTAGCTCACTCGATCCTGTCAATGTACAACAATCCTCATATGGTGCAATGTTAGTTTCATCCATCAACCAAAAAAATATACAAACCGTAGACTCACCTTCATTACCTAGACCCATTGTAGTGTTACACCATTGGACAATACATCCCGCATCTGACAATGTTGCTTTCTCTGTGTACTTTAATTCTTCATGTGCTAAGGCTCTTTTAACACATGCACCTGCGCCATCGTGCTCTCCCTTTCCATGACCAACCTCTGTGAAATTCTACATATATTGACTTCTAGTAATCTTATGCATCCTACACAACCAAAAAAATAAAAAACATCCATGAATTCTTGAATTGGGATGCACAATTATCTAACCAAATGATATGTCGATGATATTTTATGCCCCTATTTGCTAAATGACCATAAAATAGTTGAAAGCAACAATGTACAAACTCTGTCGAATGTGAGTGATCATCGCTGATATAAAAATGATACTCCCTCAATATCTTCATGTTCTCCTTTGTACTGTCTAGTGCATGCATGAATGCTATATGAACAAATATAGCAACTTGTTGAGAGCTGTAATACTTTGCTTGCACCTCATTCTGTGGTTGTAGTGTGTAGTTCTCTGCAAAGTCCACAACTAAAAAAATGGTATCAAGTGGGAATGTGTCCTTGCACAAATTGAATTTCATATCTAACCATTGTGCTCTATGTGTATGCCTTGCATACTCAAATAATATTTTTACAAAAAATGTCCATGAATTGATACACTAGAATTTTTTCAATTACTAAATCACATCTTTTAGCCTCTTTTCCATCTTTTAGATTGTATGTCATGGTCTTATATTTTCCAAACTCCACTATTTCATTACCGATTGCATGCGTACTCTCCATATGTTGACAAATTGGCAAACGTCACAAACCTCTGCAATCTATGCATGTACCATTCAAGCATGAGAGCTTGTAAAATTGTTGACCATCCATTCTTTCACATAAAATGGTAGATATTAATTCCCTTGAAGATCTAGGTGAGACATTTATGTTACAATCCTGCAAAACATTGTTAGAGTGAAAAGCTACACATATATTCCTATAAACTTCAAAATGGTTAGAAAATTCAATATATACCCTACAAAAACAAGTTGTGCATGTGTGATTTATCTTGACATAAAAAGGTTTACACATTTCAAAATATCTCTGACTAATTTTAATTTGAGGATACGTATGCATAAATTTCGCAAGAATTGTGTCTGAGTTGAATCCAAAAAATGTTTTGGATGTGGAACATGAATTTGACTACCAATCCTCCTTCTTACAGCATCTCTTGATTAGGAGATACTTGTGTATTATTCTTCCAAAATTCTTCAATCAAGGATTTCAAAGCTTCAACAATTGCTTTATCTTTTTGTGGTAGTCTACTGGAAAATGCCCATAACTCATTGCTATTTGGATCTTCCACTCTTTGACGCCTTCCCAGCGCTCTCATTAGAGACTTTCTACTTATTTTCAATGTTTTGCTTGTCTTTCTAATGAATCAAGATTTCTTCATTTGAGTGCTTACTATCATTGATGTAAGTACACATCGTGTGAAATTACTATTTGTCGTGTGTGATGTAGAACCCACACTCTCATATGCAGTCATTAGATTCTTTACAATAGATTTTTCACTTGACTTGTTTTTCATTCTTAGCCCAAGAATCTTCATGATGGGCCTAAATTTTAGATTTCTCATCATTTCAACAAATAGTTGACATCTTCCTATCATGTTTAAATTCTCAAAAAATGATCTCCAAATATGATTAACATTTCTTTGACAAGTACGCATGAGAATCTTGTTAGGCATTGCTTGCAAAATGTTAGTATCAATATCAATCAAATATTTTGGTTTTCTATATTTAATAATTCTGGGAGCATCAAAAACATTATGTGTGAATTGCGTACCATCTTGAGTGCCTTCAATATGAGATGATGTTGTTCCCACACCTTTGGAAGTAGACAATGATGTGCCTTCAATATGATAGAAGAGTGTGCCCACACCTTCGGAAGTAGACAATGGTGTACCTTAAACATTATACATTGGTGTGCCTCCACCTTCGCAAGTAGACAATGGTGTGCCTCCACCTTCGGAAGTAGACAATGGTGTGCCTTCAACATGATACATTGGTGTGCCTTGAACATTGGATGATGATGTCTCTTGAACTTGGGAACTCGTAGATGATGTCCTCGCATCTTCATAATTCAATTGTCTAGTTGCATGCAAGTTTCTCATGCGTGTCTTTTTTATTCCAATTCCAATTCTCTCTTACTTTGTATTGATGTTTCATGTTCCTAATCCAAAGGAAAATATTCTTCTATAGTATATAATTTTTTTTGTTCATGAATTTGTCTCATTCTTTCCCTTTTCTTCTCTTTGTCTCTTTCATGCTCTTTCAGTGTTAAATTCTTTGCTCGTTTCCTTGGCATGATGATGATTTCTACATATCAATTGATTACAATTTTAAAAATATAATATAAATGTAAACCAATAAGTCAAATTATAATATAAACCTCTTACAATATGACAAATTATAATATAAATTTATTACACTTATACCAAATTATGTATCAAGAACAAGCCTATATCATACAAATTATAAACCAAAACACTATTAACATTTGACATGTAAAAAATAAAAAACTTACCTCAATCTCTTTTTGTCTTTTTTATTCCAATAATTAACTTTCATGATGGTGCAAAGCCAAAATTTGTCACTATGGTGCAAAACAATGTTGATTTGTCACTATCAACACCATGAAAAGAAAAAGCTTGTCGGAGAAATCACAGAATTCAGACAGCATAACAAAAAGTGGGCCTCTTTCATGAGATCCCTACCAAAAAAGACTGTTTCTTCTAGTTTTACATAGTGTGATCGCACTATAGGGCGTAGGCC